>JAQMCX010000025.1:2747485-2788382 GCA_029814765.1 Acanthurus leucopareius
TCCTCCGCTTCTCCTGGAACAAGGTGGCAACGGTTGACCTGGAAACTCCAATGAATTAATGTGAAACTTTCCCCGCCAAATGCGCCACTGGCGCACGGCGGAAAGCGTACGATAGGGCCCTTTGTCTTTCTTTCCTGACCCTTTGTTTTATCAGTTTTGCTGTTTGTGCTGATTCAGTCCAAACCAAGCCAAAAAAAAACACTGGGAAAACAAAGCACATTTTCAGGGTCAAACTGTGCTTACTTTGTGCTCTCACTCACCTCTTGCAGATTTGGTGGTAAAAGCATTATAAGCAGCTAGTTTTGATGTGTATCAGACAGATCAGTTTGAAGGGATTCCTTCTCTATTTGATTGTGCCACATAACTGGATTCATTAAACTGAATCTGTCTGTTATTGGATTATGTTTCATATTGGATGGATGGGATCTAATTGTAGATATTACAGCCTTTAATGTGGACAGGTTTAGCAGGACAGAGCACACGGGAACGTGCTGGAGATAAAAAGGTAAAAATGACCAAAAAAGACTATGGCAAAAAATTAAGATAACATTAAAAAATAGAAATTAAATAATAAAGAAGAACAGAGTGTAAAACCAAATGATAAACTATTTACTTGATATAATTTCTAGAATTACTAAAAAAGGAGGTAAAATTATGTTGAAAACTGGATGCAAAAAAGAGTGAGCAGTAAACACAGGAAAATACACCATATGGTCAAAAGTTTGTGGACACTCTACTCTTTAGTTTATCTGTCTGCCTTTTCTCTGAGCTGATTTTCATCTCCTGGAGCAGGAAACCTGATCAACTTATATCACTTACTGCTGTTCATTTAGAGACAAACACAAAGGCGAGGGGTTTGCCAGGATGTCCGTTTATAGCTACCCAACCTCTTTTTGATCAATCCCAGATTACAATACAATCTATTGATCAGAGAAGATTATCTTTCTGCCTGTGTTTGTTTTCTGTTGGAACTGTGCGATGTGGAACTGAGTGGCGATGGCTTCAGGCTGCCAAAAAACACCACTGATAAGAAAAGGTACTGAGTGGCCAGTTAACTCATCATCCATTAGTCTGTCAGTGTGCGTGTGTGTTTGTGTGTGCGTGTGTTGTTCAAATAGAGCTTTCTTCTGACTTATCCTCACAGTCAACATGTAGCAGGTGAAAGGTTAGTAAATGTTTTCCCTAAAGTTTTTTTTCAACTCCCTCTTTAGAGACATTTACCCTTTAATATCAAACTTTAATTTCATTTTCACTAATGTTAAAACTCTTTTTGACCACTCATGCTGTAATTTCTCTTTCTTTTTTAAAACTTACTTAAAACAGTCAGTACATGTCTAAAAATAACTTTTTTAGCACCAAGGACTATCGTATAGGAACTAATTAAGTGCCTGACTCCTCAAATGGTTCAGCAGAAACACAATGAACTGACACAGTAGTGGGTACTTTGCACATCCCAGAACATTTTTTATGCCAAAGAAGTCAAAACATAAAATGGTTTAGTTCTTTTGCCTGAGTGTCCAAAGGTTTTCATCACACAGTCAATTTCTGTATATGGAATGACAGAGGAGAGTGTCTGTGCTCCAGGGATATAACTACCATGTTGATGTAACATAATAATGTAAAAGAAATATTATGGACAATATTCCTCTTACAATAACTTATGTTTAGTCCCCATCATAATTGTAAAAAAGGTGGACAATGTAACATGAGCCATTAGAAAGTCTGAAACACACTTCTACTATATTGTTTTTAGGATAAACATATTTGAGTTTTGGCACCATGTTCCCATAATGCTTTGGATGGAGTAAACAGGAAGTGTAATGTTGCCATGGAGTCAGTGGCTGATTCGTAAAGGACATCCTGTTTGTTACTTTTTTCTTCATACTTACCCTCTGCCATTTAGTTTAGAATCTAAATAACTGATATTTTGTCAGCTTGAGGATAGTAGAAAGAAGTTATGTACTGCTTAAGTTCTATATAATCTAAGTTAGTTGTATTTGTGTCCACTTAAATGTCTTTTAACTCTTGTTTGGTCTTAGCCAACTGTTGAGAGAAATATCTGGCTGCTGAATGTGCTGCTGTATTAGCTACTTGCTAACTGTGCGCTGCTTGGTGCTAAGCAGATTGAGCACAGTGTGTTTGTAGAGTTTGTGTCCTGAAGCAGCTGCCTGCTGTGGCGGAAAATGTTGCTAATGAGAGCTGTAAGAGTGAAGTTAGACACTTAAAACTTGTGGGCAAGAAGCAAAACAGTGTGCTGAGAGACGCAACAGGTTCCATAGGACAGAGATGAGCTGTCAGTTCAGCATTTATGTGACTGTATCACCATGAGCATACTTTCCACATAGAGGTAGTCATGTGATCCATTGATTACATAAAAAAATATTGATCACTGGCCTTTCTGTGTACAAATGGTGCCCTGAAAATGTCCCACAAAGATCTGAAAAAATTGCTTACACAGTACTTTTTGTTACAAATCCTACAGTGCACTGCTGAAATGTGCTCTATCTGTGCTTATAAGTAGAGTTTTGCATGTGTTTTTAAGAAGACACAACTAAGGGCTTAAAGCCTGTTTAAAGAAATCAGAAGGAAAATAACATTTCTGTAAAAAAAAAAAAAGTTGTCCTGATCTTATTGTCTGGGTGTTGTTTTTTTTTGTTATTTTTTAATACACTCACCTCTTTGAGCCTTTAAACCTTTAAACCTTTCAGATAAAAAGAAATGTAGGAAAATGGAGAAAATCTTTTGGTTTAACTTGCCATATCAACAGTCAAATTAAATTCTTTTGAATTAAACATACAGCATACAAATTAAACTGAATTATCGAATAATATCTCAAAAAGTATAGAAAAGGTCAGATGACAATTGTATCTATTAAAGACACAAATAAGAACAAGAACATGATGACTGAAACATGGCTTCATTACTAGTAGCCTGTTTAATTTTATTGGATGTTACTGTTGTTGTTGTTTTTTTTTACAATAGTTTAAATGTCTATTGGGTAGCTAAACTAAAGACAAACAGACAAATGAGACAAAACATTAGAGCAACATTGGAACATGAACTATTACTGGAACATTAGAGAAGGAGAAAGAGAGATAGACAGAGAGAGAGAGAGAGAAAGAGAGAGGTGGATGACATCAAATTCCTCTGAGGCCATTTCCTCATCTGCTCAATGACATCACTAAGCCACCAGAAGCTGTGGTTGGTCAGTTCCTTTCTCCTGGTAAACAACTGAAGATACATTACAGTGTGTATGTGTGTGCGTGCGTCTGTGTGTGTGTGTGTGTGTGGTTGCATGTGTGTGTGTGTGTGTGTGTGTGTGTGTGTGTGTCTGTCTGTCTGTGTGTGTGTGTGTGCATTTGTGTGTGTGTGTGTGTGCAATTGTGTGTGGGTGCGCGTGTGTGTGTGTGGTTGCGTGCGTGCGTGCGTGTGTGTGTGTGTGTGTGTGTGAAAGTGGGCAGTGAGACCTTTGTCCGGTGATGTCACCACAGACCTAGTGGACATACAGATTATTCACTGATAAACCATCTCTCTGCACACACACACTCACACACACACACACACACACACACACACACACACTGATTCAGTGATTACACACTCTAGATACTCACTTTCCCCTTCCCTCTTTGTTCCTCAGAACAGTCAGTCAAAGAAACAGATCTTTCCGGTTGTCTCTATGGGATGAAGTGTAGGATGTAGACAAGTTAATAAAAGTAGAAAACAGAAACTCTTAATTTCAGTCTTTTTGAAAGTCTTACCTCTTTCTTAAAATAGTGAATCAATGGACTTTTAAGCAAATTGCTAAACTGCTGCTATAAATTGCACCACACCGCACAGTTTCACACGACTTGTCAAAAACAACCCAAAGCACAGATGTCAAGTTTTTATAGTTTCTGAAAAGCATATTTTCTGCTTTTCATCTGTGGAAACTGAATCTCTTTGGATTTTTGGACTTATGTTAGAAAACATATGTAAACTGAAGTTGTATCTTGAGGCTCTGGAAATGAAGTTAATCGGCAATTTGGACAATACTTTTTCTACGTTTGAGAGGAAACATAATTAATTGGTTAATTAAAAAATAATCACTATAAACATAAACATTATTGCCCTCTATTTCTTATAGGCATGCAGTGCAATACTGAATTGTTAAAGGATAAATATTCTCACTGATTTATTGATGCCCTCATTTTCTTCTAAATGTGTGTGTGTGTTTGTGAAAGAGAGAAACAGAGACAGAGGATCTTTAGTCTGTTGTTTCATTTCCGGTTATCTTCTCAAAATGGCAGGAGGAGAGTATGGCGGTGCATTAAGCACAACCACACACGCACACAAGCTTAGTGGAGAGCTGATTGCTACATTGCTGTGCATCTCTATATACATCTATGAGTGTGGGTTAAAGTGCTTAGATATGATGCATCAAGTGTGTGTGTGCCAGGCGACCATGCTAAGCTGTGGCATCTCCTGAAGTCTGCAGACTGCAAATTTCAAAAGTACTTGAAAAAGTTTTGCAACAATATTTTCAAAGTTTGGCCATCCTTCCTCTCAGCAATTTTAACTTGAGAATTACTCCCAATTTTAAACAAATTGTTGTATTAGAGGCCATCAGAAAAGTATCAAACATCTCCGGTTTAACTCAGATTTCTAGTGATACAATATGCTTCATCTTGGTCACTTTGTGAGCTGTAGCTGTTTGACCTATAGTCGGCCTGATGGTGTTTTTCCAAACACATTTGTGGCTTGGCTCTCCTAGCCTTGGCATATCATGGCAATGATTTGCATTTCCATTATAGCAGGCTGTAGTGTGTAACTCATTAAGCGGTAACACACTTGCTAGGTGTATGGAGCTACATTTTTGTACTGAAGCGCACCTATGACGCCCTTGTGTGCACAGGCACAGTTAACAAGTGGCCTCTTGGACAGCTACCAGAAATTTAAGGTGACATGTTTTCTTTCATGTTACTCAGTGCAACGTTGTGAGTCAATCAAGCCACCTTAAATGTTAAAATGATAACTGACCATTGTGTTTTGTTTTTACTGCCTCTGTTGCATGACATACACTTTAGTGATGATGATCAGATCTTGAAATGGTCAAAAAAGTGTATATGACCTTCAAACGGGTTATGCAAACATCAAACATGCCTCTTTTATGTCCACACTTTGGAGAAAAAAGTCCTGGAGTACCAGCAGCCGGTCCTCAGTCATCATGGATTTTCCAACTGTTGTTTTGATTTCTAGCGCCTACTGCTTGAAAAACAAAGACAAGGTGACAAATGAGCAACAAGAGCTTCTGCAGAAGATGTAGCATTCAGTCAACATTTCAAAGAAGCCCCCTGACATCACTGTGGGCCCTTTAGAGATGTGTCTGGCTCACTTGGGCCCTACTTTAGAGAACGTCCCTCTCGGTGACCTGCGAGCTAGAAACTATAGCGGAAATGCAAACCAGTGCAGTTTGGTATGGCGCTGCATGGCCAAAAGTGCCAGTGGAAAAGCCCCATGAGAGAATGCATGCAAGGTGGGCATATGAATGTGGGCTTGTGTGTGTGTGGGTGTTTGTTTGACTATTTTTAATGAAACCTACTCATTCTCAGTCAAATGCATGATGATAAGGTGATTGTTTTATCGACTGACACATAAAGTCATGTGACAAGGAATCAGTGGAATCAGAGAAGTTAATATCAGTTAAACTCTCACCATCCTCAAGGAACAAAAATCTCTAAACATGGCACAAAGTAGAATCCTGATGTTGCAACGTGTCTCAATGAACCTGAAAATTAAACTTGAAACACTAAGTCAAACTGTGAGGCAAGATAGATTTTTTTACAAAGGCATATGCAAAGAGTTGCTGACTTGACAAGTGGCACATATGGAACCGAAAATTCTTCTCCAGTGTGATTATCACGCTGTGAGATGTGTTGATCTTTTCAGGGTCCCTGTGGTCCCCATCCTGACTCTCTTTAATCAGTTCACTCTTTGAGTAGCCATTTTTATTGATTTTTTTTAAGACAGTATGCTTAAAATGGTTGATATCATCAATTTAAAATTCAATTCTTGATGAAGTGGTGTCACTCAAAAAATGTACAGTCAAGAAATAAATCCCATATTTACTGTTGTGTGTGTTTGCATACATACACACACACACACACACACACACACACACACACACACACACACACACACACATATAATATATACTAGTCAAGACTGAGGCCTCATTGCTTCAGCAATGAGCAGAGTTTTATGAATACATACACACACACACACACACACACACGTACCTGTGACATCACAACAACATGCACATTAACAATGTAATAATGCACAGCCAATTGCTGATTTCATCAAAACATTGCTTGGCCCTGCCTGCCCATGACAGAGTGTCGAAGCATCCAAATGTGGCGCCACACACAAGCAGTGAAGTGTATGTTGAAGGGCGACTTTAGTACTTACCCTGCACTTATATGCCCTCTGTGTAATGGATACCAAGGCTTAAGTGGTAATGGTGCAATAAAAAAAGATACAGAGAGAAGGGAGAGGAGAGACATGGAGAAAGAAGAAAGAGGGAGGGAAGAGAGACGGAAAGGTAGGAGGGGCAGGAAAATGACAGAGGGGAAGGAGACACAGAGGCAGGGAGGCAGGAAGGAAGAAAAGAGAAGGGGGAGAAGAGAGCAAGAAAAGGGAAGACAATGGAGAGAAAGCCAATTAGATAATGGAGACAAAAGAGAGAGCATGAAGCTCAAAACGGGGAAGACTAAAAAGACGAATGACAGGTGAGGGCAAGAGGAACAAAAGACGAGTTGAAAAGGAAAAAATGGAAGGAAAAGAAAGGAATGTGATGAATGAAATGGTGATGAAAGACAAAAGAAAGAGCAAGACAGCAATAAAATACTAACTCACTCACAAAGAAAGTCTTAAAAACATAGAGAGACATAAAAGATGGTAGATTTAGAGAAAGAGTTACTCAGTCGAAGGCGGCCCTTTGTGCCATAAATTCTTTTTTCTTACAGATTGAAACCTGTCTGACTGAGTCTGTAGAGTTCTTATATTCAGCCATATTGATCCCCAAACTCTCCGCTCTCTCTTCTTTCAATCTCTAACTGTGTTGCTCTGTCTTTACTTCCCTGTCACTACCTCTTCATCTCAATCTCCATCTCTTACCTCTGTCTGTGTCTGGCCCGTCAAACACACAGACACAGACAGAAGGACGTGCCTGTGAAAATGCTAAAAGAGGAAAATAATCAATATCCCAAGAAGGAAACCACCATTGTGTTCGCTCAGAATGTAGCCAGCTATTAGCATTTAGTGATCTGGTCCAACCCCTGGATTTTCTTTTTCTTTTTTTTATGATGTGGTGTATAGTTTTGTATAGAACCAGGTGAGGCACTAACACAGCCACCACTGTTACTTACAGAAAGACAGCCACCACTGTTACTTTGTGTTACGACTGTTTGAAGAACTTTTTTCAGGCTCTTCGATCAAAGCTTTGGTGATCAGTCTATGTAAGACTTGGGGAAAGCTGACAGAGGTGCAGACTGATGTCTTCATATAAATTTTCATAGGAAAAAAAATCCAAGTGTTTGGAGTCTTTTTTCATGATCCTGTGTAGCTTATGAGGACACTTATTATGTTTATTAACGCTTATTAATTATTGACTTTCTTATATTTATTTTAAGATTTTCAAACAACACAACTTACACAAATTGAGCTTTTTTTGGGCCAATCTAATTAATTTTAACATAAAACAGAAGTCAAGTTTTATTCAACATAACCATAAGTTTCTAGCCAAATGTTATTCAGTTATTTTTTATGCAGATGTCAGTTGTGTGAACAGCCTCTTGCTTAACCCCTGCTGCTTGTTGATGGTTTGAGACACTCACAACTAATTTCTTTCCATCTGTGTTGCTAGTTTTATAAATAATTTGGGGTGCCCTGTCATCCCTATTAGCTGCCCTCTCTCACTGGAATTCTATGCATCATGTGGGCTAGCTACCAGCTGACAAATGTGTGTGGAAGTTTGATGTGTGGAAATAAAATGTTTGTAAATGAGAAACCTTTGTATATACATTGTACAATATTGTATACATTTTATTGCTTTTTGAGATGTCAAATTACCTAACAGCTTTGTGAGAAGCTCCTCCATTTTCGTGACTCATTGCATTGTGGGAAACAGTGTCCATCAGCAACAGGACACATGCATGACAGTGTGGAGACTGAGGCCTCCATGGTCAAGCTGCCAGGCTGTGATCTATCTTTGTGGTTAGGATGAAAACAGTCTCTAATGACTCTGCTGAGCTCCTCTTTCTCCTCTTACTCTCTCTCTCTGTAAAATGAAACCTAAGCTTGCTGGCTCACTCACTTCCTCTCCTTCACTTTTAATAAACTTTCTTTCTTTACTAAGCCCCATAATACAAAATGCTTAACATAAATATGACTGCTTAAAAAATTAAGGATTAATAAAAAATATTTTGGAGTAAAATTTCATCAGGATAATGCCATGTTGAGTGGAGCATGTGTTCAAATACTAAAGTGTCATTTCTTTATAAATTTGAGCTAAATGTAAGGAGGAAGAAGTTCATGCAAGAGTGGAACTTATCAATCTTATTTTAATTAGGCTTTAACTGACATAAACCTTTCTGCATCATCCTCTTTCTTTGTTGCTCCATCTCTCATCTCATTTTCTTCATTCTTTCTCATCTCCACTCTTGAATTCCTCCTTCTTTGCTCCTTTTCATCTCTACTATCCATCTTTTACTCTCCTTTTCTTTTCTTTCTCCCTTAACCCTTCACTCTGTTTGTACTCTGTTTCCCAGTATTCAGTTGAAAAGGCTGCTTCAATAAAACATCACCTTGATGTTTCTATTGACGTTTAGCAGCCCTTGACTCTTAAAACCTCTGTATAATACATTGATGTGTTTGCTGTGAGTGTTACCAGCTCTTGAAGCTCAGCACTTGACTCAACCCCATTCAAGTGAAAAGAGAAGAGGCTTTAAGGTGAAATAATGCCTCTCAGCTGCCATATTGGAAGACTTGACCTCTTGGTCAGCTGTTGGTGTTACAAGCTGATTGTGTTTTTAAAATGTCAGTCATGTACTTCACTAAAAATGTGATGTTTGATTTTTGTCTGACTTAAATAGATTATTTACCACTGACCTAGTCTGGTTCAGATGTATGAACTGGCAGACTGATATACCTGATACTGGAAGACAACAGACCAGGTGAAGTGGTGATAAAGGACACAGTGGTCTCTCTTCTAGGTTAAGAAGGACGACTGTTTAGGCAACATGAATGCACGCACATTTTAATTGCACAAATTTTTCCCATTTTTGTGTGAACCTGTCAATGCACCTGGTTGAGAAACATCAAGGTCAGTTTAACATTGTGTGGACAGGAGGCAAGATAGTGACATTAACCAGCTCTGTCTAGATTAGACAGATTAAAACTTAGAAATAAAGTTAACACTCAACAGTTTACTGTAATAACTAATGGCGTTTAGAGCATGTACAAACAAATTCTCGGTACCATGTTTTCAAGCTATACTAAATGTACTTAATCTAAAGTGTGTTTTTGATCAATACATACAAATAAAATAAAAGCCAAGCAATAGCTTTTTAATTTTTTTTGGAGTAACCGTAATAGTTGACTGAAAGCACTTTTTGCATTGAAGCTGTGGTAAACAATGTGTTACTGTGTGGTAAAAAGCTTACTAATGTCATGATTATGATACCCATAAAAGTGATTTTTGATGATGAAAATGACTATGACTCAACATGAATAGTAACAGATGGTTGTGATGATGGTTGTATGACCATAAATGATGAGCATTGTTATAGTGCTGACAGTTATGAAGGTGATGAGGAGACTGTGTATACAGAGAATTATTGATGAGGATTATGTTGGTGGATGACTCTGGCATTAAGAATGTTGACTGTAATGAGAATGATAATGCTAAATGTTAGGATTTTGACCAGTGGTTAGTTGGAATGTTAATAACAATAAGTACACTTTTTAACACCTCAATTACTCACTAATTTTAACATATTTTGTTTTGTTTTTTTTAATCATACATAAATAAGCAGGGGGAGTTATTTGAAGAAACCGTTTCTTAAGAACAGTTTATTCCACATGCCAAGTACATCTGTTTGCTGTACAGGGACTCTGTATTAAACCTGACAATCTCACCACCAACCTCTTGTTGTTTTCAAGTTTAAATCTGTGAACAAATTAAACATGTCAGACAAATGTGTTCATCACTGAGCTTTAGAGGGGATCATTTGGGATTTTGGACACAACAAGGCTTGCTGTTTCCTCCTCCAGTCTTTATGCTAGGCTATTCAAACCACATCCTCTCACCACTCCAGCTCCATACTTAATACACAGACATGAGACTGATATTGATCTTCTCATCTCACTCTCAGACATTAAAAATTGCATATGCCCCAAAATGTTGAACAGTTTCTCTTAGACAATAATTGTGATGAAAACAATATTCAAATAATAGTATTACCATTAACGTGTTAAAAATTGTATTTACTGGTAGATTTTTCACTCATTGAGGTAATGGCTGGGTATAATTTTTTAAAAGTAATAATACAGAGCTCAAGTTTAAAACTCAAACCAAAACAATCCATTTTGTGATGCCCTAAATTGAGAAATATTGCATTGTTTCTAATGAACAATAATTTTTCTTTAAAGTAAAGAAACTGAAGTTATTTCATGTTAACATTTATACACAAATCAACAAGAATTTTTTCCTCTTGAATACCAAAAAAGGTATAAATCTGACCAAACATTTGTTACCCACTTGTAACTTACTTAACAGTTTTTATTCTGTAACAAAAAGATTATTGTTGATTGAGACTAGACACTAAAATTATTACAAATATTTTGCTGAGATGGGAGAATTTGGATCATGGTCATCCTTAGGATGATGTAACATGGCTGTATTGTTCAGGGAACAGTTATGATAATTGTAGTTTTAATTCCTTGAAATGTGTACAAAAGAGGGAGGCACTGAGTAGCAGAACATCCTGACAGCTGACTCATACTGTGAGAAAAAACAGAAACAGAGGACGAGTGATTCTGTGAATTTTCTGCTGATCTCGTTTGCAGTTAGAGACGCGTTTAGCAGGACATTGATGTCTGTGAGAGAGAAGCAGAGAGCTGATGAAAGGCAGAGGAACCCTGCTTTATTGATCCTATTGATTTCAGCCCCTACCCTTAAAAAAAAGCAACCCTTCCCCCAACCTTACTGTCACCCCTTCTCAAACCGGTAAACCTCCTTTGAATAATATAATGGCATGTCATCCTCACTGTAACCTTGTCCAGAGGAAACAAGGCCTGATTGAGTCACTCAAGCATGCTCCTCCATTGACTGCAGACTGGGCTTGCGTTTGTGTGGGTGGGTGATTTTGATTGCTCCCTTTTTTACACGTAAATGTCTGCACTTTTTTTTTTTGTCTGGGGGCAAACTGCTGCTGAGCTGCTTTTCATCGAGCTACAGTAAGCAGAAAAACAGGAGAGACAGAAAAAAGGGAAGGTGTACATCTGAAATCTACTTACAATATTTGAACTGGAAATAATTTTTTTTTTTAACACGTACTTGCTAACCTATTAGAAACACTTGAATAAAATTTGGTTGTTTTTGAAAGTGATTCTTCTCATATGGGATTAGTCATTGTTTCCTCCCCCCTTGTAATACAAAAGAGATGACAAAGAAAAACGCCTTGTACTGACCAGTGTTGCCTCCCCTTTGTTTTACATCTTTATCATTCTGACTCCATGGATAAAATTATGAATATTGAGCAAAATGCTTGATGTTTAGATCAGATGACATGCCAACATCACTGTTAAACCATTGCTGAGAAGAATTTGGAGTTCAAAATGTTTTTCACACTAGTGTGCTGATACACAGTCTGTTTTTATCTGCTGTTATCAAATATCTGTTGGCATCTCATACAGACACAACGGACCCTTAAGAATCTTTTTCCTACTGATAAGTCTTTGTGACACATGGTTAACATGGAAGCAGTTTTGGTTAGGTTAAGGAAAAGAGAACTTCTTGATTTACTCTGAATGGTCAAAGCTTACACTGAACTAATAATGTTATATTTTAAATTTGTTTACATACATTTTTTAGAACAGCCTTAGAATTGATTATTGGTGATACCCCAGTGGCTCACCTTGAAGAGCATGTACCATGTATCATGACTTCTTACCGCAGTGTCTGGGGTTCAGTTCCAGCTGAGGCCCTTTGCTGCATGTCACCCTGCTCTCTCACTGCTTTTCCTGTCTCCCTCCAACTGGGTCACTATCTAAAAATAAGGCAGAGGTAGCAAAGCAAAAGATCTAAAAAGGTAAATAAGCTTAAGGTCGATGTTTCCGATTACAGGATCAAGAGGACTTCTTTTATTATATTTGTCAGTATTAAAACATTTTATTTGGATGACGTTTGTACTTGTAAAAGGTATATTATCTGTACTTGATACCTGTTTCAGCAAAGTATGCCACTCAATCCTTCTGACTCGGTTTAGTAGTGATCAACCTCATCTCCTTGAGTAAAGTCCTGTTTGTTTCCTCCTCTCTATCCTTTCCTCCACTTCTCTTTGGACTCTGTCCTTCTTTCTACTACGTCAGGTGGAGCAGTTGCAATGTGTTTCTAATAGAGATGGTCCAGGTTTACATTAAAGGTAGCTGAAACGCTAGTCCATCTTACACTGATGCTAAAGGGAATGTTTTGTGTCTGTATGAGACACAGAGAACTGAGACAAAATGTCAGCATTTGACAACCTTAGAATGAGCCCAGGCTGTGTTAAATAACCTAAATAAAAGTACGGATGACAAAACATTTAATTTGATTAATTAATTAATTTACTTTCATACCAAAAGTAATTAACCAAACATCATGAACACTTATTCCTGTAGTCTTAATCATCACAGTGCAGTTGATGAACTCTGAGGCATGGAGCCACTGTGGGTTTGTAAAAAAGAGAGTGAAACTAAGATGAATGATTATGATTTACGTAGGAAATAAACAAACAAAAGTTTGCTAGTGTGCTGACCCATATTTCACTAAGATTGGACTTGGGCTTTTTTTTTTTTTGGTTGCCTAGCCTATCATTGTTTATGATTGATAATGTGTCAGTGCACTAGGGGTTATGAACCTTTTAGGCTTCTGCGGGGGGAAATTTTAAAAATTTTGAGAACCGCTACTCTACAAAGATTTGATTTGTGCCACAGTAGTTAAATATATAGCAACAGTGGTTGTAGCGGCAAGAGGAGTTGTAGGAGACCATTATGGTAGTAGCGCAGAGTAGGTGTAGTAAACAGCAGTGGTAAAATAAATCTGTTTCTTCATATTTGTGATCAAATAGCGGTTGTGACAGGTTTAGTGGCAGGTTTTATAGTGGTAGTGAAACTAACACTTTGTTGCTTTTAAGTCCTTTCCTGTTTATCACATGTAAAGTTAAAAAACGAAATATTTGGGTGTCTGGAAGAAAAAGACTGTTGACAGAATATTTGTGAGAGAAGTCTAATGTAAAATTTGTTATGAGCAGTTTAGCTAAGACAGAAACTCACTTTAGCCCTTAGTCAGATGTTTTATCACAAAGATCATCCAGTAAATATTCAGGTACAATGTCCAAGATCGTTTCTAGTTTAGACTGAGTAAACAAAGAAAAAACTGGTTTATGTTGACCTTCTTCTATATTCTACATGTCTCATCTACATGTTAGGTCTCACCTATATTAATATTAACTCAAGTCAAAAAGCAGCAACAATTCATAATAATAATAATAATAATAACAATAATAATAATAATAATAATAATAATAGTAATACAACCCTCTTAGATGAAAATGGGAAAAAAGTGGAACAAAAAACTAACAGTAAAATAAGTTACAAATATATAACAAATGTATGCATTAGTAAATGACATGACTCTTCTGCTGTGATTTAAAAGGACAGTGGGATTTTGATTTTTTTATTATTATAACAATTATTATGATCATCATCATTACTATTATTATTAATAATATACAAATTGTTGCCATTTTAACAGAGGCAAAAGCACATATCTTTTTTGCACTATGATTGTCTTTTCTTCTCTCTCTCTTTCTATCTCTCTCTCTCAAACACACACATACACACAAACAGACACACATGCACACATACTTTGGGTATATGTTTTAAACTAGAGATCAATAGTGCCACCTGTCAGTTACACACTATATTGCAACTACAGTTTGAGTCCTTACAGTGTGGAGGATTTACATTATTTCTTCATTATCATGGCATGTGTTTAACCTGAAAACAGAAGAAGGAGAATTATCAGCTAAATAATATACAACAGGATGGTGGGACATTTGCATGATCATCATTTCAGCCAGCAAAATGCCATTATGCTATCTGCATGAAGAACAATAACAATTTTAAAGCAAGTCATGAGTATATGAAGTTTACTGTCCTGTTTTTGTAAAAGTATATCAGATTTTGTGTTCCGCCAAATCTCTTGGGTTTTTACTTTTTAACCTCTATTGTATTTTTGGCAAATCATTCTTCTAAAAAAATCACGTCATCTATCACGAGACAAAATCAAAGAGCAGCAAAGAAACAAATGCAACCATCTTTCATTTGCAGCTGTCATCAAGTCACTGAATTCTGTTGTAAGGAGCAGAGAGGAGATGTGTGTATTTGTGTGTGAGCACTCACAGTGGGGATTGCTTTCCTTACATAATAGTTTTGTGACTGAATTAAGTCTTTATCCTGATTCATACAGATCAGCCGGCCTCTGACTCATGCATACTTAATTCAGAGAGGTAATCAAATCTATCACACCAGACCTCCTCCTTCACAGTGATTGAAATACAACAACAGACACATTAGAGGTCTATCATTAATGGGTTTTTATGTTGATGTTGTTGTTTGCTTGTTTTTTGTTCTGTCTGTATTGTTTTTTTCCTCCGAGTAATTGTGGTAATTAAAAGTCTAAGAATGTCCCCATCAATAGATCATTACACTTTGGATGATCAATTTTGAAAGAGAATGAGAAGAAGCATCCTCTACTATAACACTATAGGGATACTTGCTGCTTGAACGCTATGTTTCACTTACTGTTTTAGTGAAGAATTGCCACAAAACCAACACACAGTGATATGAAGCCTTACAGCTAGAACATCTTTGTTGAAAATGGTTAACATATTGAGTGGATCCCACTTTGTTTATGTTTGATAAGATGTAGATGCTCAAAGGCACCTTAAGTTTCTATATGAGAGACAAAGGGACACAGATGTGGTATTTGATGACCTGGGGTTAAAATATAAAATATAAAATGAAACCATGCTGAAAAAACACAATACTAATCTGTTTTACTCTTATGGGGGCATTATTTGCCTTTATTTGATATACAAGAGTAGAGAGATGGCTGGAAAAAAGGGAAGAGAAATAGGAAACAACATGTAAAAAAGGTTCCCCAGCCAGGCATGAAACCAGGGACAGTCAGTCATTGGGTGGCATCTTCACCCCAGGAACCGGGGCAGTCCTCTTTTAATTGGAGTTGTATCTCTGTATTTATGCTAAAATCGCGTTTACTGTCTATATCTATCCAAACACACAAGTCAGGCGTGAAAGCTGGCAAAAATACTCAGTTGTTATCATTAATCATCATATTGCATCTCAAACTTTGTATTTTGCTTCTCATATAATCTATTGTATCCCCAGTAATTAAATACCTGAACTGCATTGGTAAAACCTAGTTGTGCCACAGTTAAAAACACACAAAAAGACAAAATTACAGACATAAACAGATATCAGATGTACATGGAAAATTAACTTCTGTGAACAAGATCTTCTGTTAGTGTTTCTTCTAAGATGTACCGCAAAAACTTCCTCCAGTGTTAACTTCTGTTCAAGTAGAAGAAACAACACTGACTCTTTTATTTTCTGTTTTTTCTTCCAATCCTCCTACCTCTGCTCCTTTCCCTCCCCTTCTTACTGTCTTCCATCCCCTCTTTCTCTTTGCAGCGTGTAAACGGAAGGAGCAAGACACGGCGAAGGAGCGCAACAGCACGCCAAAGAAGTCACGGCTGGTCTTTACCGACCTGCAGCGCCGTACCCTGCTGGCCATCTTCAAGGAGAACAAGCGACCATCCAAGGAGATGCAGCTCACCATCTCTCAACAGCTGGGCCTCGAACTCACCACTGTCAGCAACTTCTTCATGAATGCCCGCCGCCGGAGCCTGGACAAATGGACAGACGACGGAGCCAGCCCCGGTGGCCAATCCTCGGCGTCCAGCACTTGTACCAAAGCGTGATGATAGATAGTGAGAAGAGGGAAGGGAGGGAAGCGCCAGGGGTCCTGGGTTGGGTTGGGTTGGGTGATGGGAATACGGGGTGGTGTGGAGGGATCGAGGGTGTGGGTCGAAGTTCGGTCCAGTTGAAGCGAGGAGGAAAACCAAACTTTTTACATTTTTGTGTTTGTTTGTCTGTTTCTGCTTTTGTTGAGGGTGAAAAACTGAGGGAGGGGCTGCTCACTGTGACGACTTGTTTGTAGCCTAACCGCCTTTTACAAATTCATCATAAATCCATGAAGAAGCTGAAGGGTAAAAATCATATAAAACATAAACATCTAACTGGGGAAAAAACTTCAGAACATCTGAACTTCATAGACTTTCACTACTAATGTCTCCTTTAGGACAATAAGCTGACACACTAGCCCAAATACCAAAGACTAGAAGACTATGTACGTTTTCTTTTATGCAATATAAGCTAGGAAAAAACAAACCAAACAAGAAAGCAATGAAAGCTTTATGACTGCAGAATGTGCTAGAAACTCTGGGACAAGATGAAAAATAAGTCTTCAAAATTTTATGGTATTTAATTCTCAAATGTCCAACGATAGCAATGACACATTTGTTTGGGGCAGATATGAAGTTGGCTTTCGGAGATTGCACAGTCAAACTAAGACAGCTTTCATAGCTTTAACTAAACCAAAGATGCAGGAGAGAACATTCCTTAGTCCAGAATAACCATGCAAGTATTCAGTGTCAAAGGTCATACTTGACCTTGGATAGTGGAAACAGTGGTTTGACAGAATAATCTTATAATTGTAAAGGCCCACTTATTAGCTTGGATGGAGTGTGATCAGTATTCCAACTGGAAAGCTAGTGGACCTTATATTGAGACTATTTTGTCAGACATACAGCTAGTTATTTATCTAAATCAGAGGGTTAAGTACTCACTGTTTTGCCAAAGATATTACTAAGTTATTCAGTCTTTTAATAAAAGACTGGGTGACGGGTGATCATTGGTAACGGGCTGTGCAGTCTCCGATTTTAATAGTCAAGTTCATAAACACTTAACAGAAAACCCCAAAAGGTCTGCTGTCTCTTCATCTCAGAAATGAAGAGTTGGCTTCCAAAGAGTTCTTAGTCTAACAGCAAATATATACCTGAAATTGATCTCTAGAATATAAATGATTCAAGTTGAAGATAGATTTATTTTTTTTGTTGGAGAATGACAAAGCTAAATCAATTCTGTTTTCCAAAATGACAAGATTTATATCATTATCTGAACAAAACCAACATGTAATGATTTGACTCTTTAAAGGCGGCATTAAGGTTTCTTAAAGCTAGGAAATGGCTAAATATGCAAGCACAAACACACACTAACACACAAACATTCAATAAGGCACATTTAGCTTTCCTCATAATTTGAGCCAACATATAGAAATACAAGTTTTCTTAGCATACTTAGAGTTCTGTGGAATATTAGTTTATTACATATAAATTTATACAACGTATGTGAGCACAATCTTGAAGCACATTTTCTTTGCAATAGAACCGGGGCTTTCTGCCAAGCCAAGTGGTCTTCACATCTTAGGAAACTCAGGATACCATTTTTCTAGACAGAGGCTGAAATCCATTCGGCGTCTGTTGTTACACACTTTAATGTACAAATGTACAAACACACATGCAGACACACTCTTTTACAGACTAGCAAATGCACCTGCTTTACAGAAACACACACATCCAAAACTTTAAAGAGTCATTTCCCAAACATTCCCGAGGATTCCCACCCTGACAAACACGTTGCAAACTAAACTAAAGCTAAGCTGCAGTTTACCCTGGCTTCACTCACCCATCATGTGTGTTAACATTGCAACTCATCCACCAGGGCAGCAGTTTCCAACCAGCATCTTAACGTTAGCACAATCTAAATTAGAACAAAGATGTTACAAACATTGCTGAAAAAAAAGCTGAAAAACGGAAGTAGTTGTCTGAAGAATGAAGAAATATAGCTTTGGAAAGATAGCTGGCCAGGCAGTGGGCATAGTTGCCTGGTTATATGATTCGGAAACAGCTCTCCCCTCCCCTAACGAGGTAAAGAGAGTCACTTTTGAAGCATACACCCGAAAATAAGTAATCATAAAATAAGATAAATCATTTCGATAGGATCCATGTAAATTTTTTAACTAACATGATCAACCTTGTCCAAAACATAATCTTTGAAGATTACCAAAATCTTGTCATAAAATGTCACAAATTTTTTGACTGTATTGGTTTACTATTTACTGAAGAGGTGTAAAACATTCTGAGTCTTATGAACTAGATTTTACCTTTTGATGTAAACTCAACTGTAGTAATAAGATGCTTCTTAGAAAACTAAAGCTGCCTTCACAGAAAACTTAAAAGGAAACCACAAACTCTTACCACATTGGTGCCACATCACTCTTAACACACACAACAGCTGAACTAGTAAACCATCCGAACCTTCGGAGGACGACCTGTCCAGGCGGATCAGGGCCTTTGTAATAGTTTAAGAGGACAATCTAAAGACGATGCCTGGTGGGTCTGTCTATTCCAGAGGGTCAGTGGACTGGTAAACAGGAAGATGGGAAGTAACGCTGCAAACAAATCATTTAAATTAAGACAAATATTTATACTTCAGATTGTTTTCTTGATGAAAGTGGAAGTTTAACACTCAAACACTGTTTTTTAAAAAAATACAAATGACACTTTTAGGTCAAAACTCAAGATGATTTAAAGGTAGAATTTGTTTGCAGCGTAGGAGGGTTGGATGCTTGGTAACAAGGACTGCAGACAGACAGATGGACTGAGACACAGAGACAATATTTATCTGCCTGTCTCTCTGACTGTCTTTGGGTTCATACAAACTTCACTAAGCATCCATCACTACCAAATCTCACAACACCTACTGATTTAGTTTGATACCGACACACTGTACAGCCTTTAAACATTATGTAAATACTAACACACCCAAAAAAACCTCAGCCATTGCCACTTCCAACTCTGTTTTACAGCCTTTACCATCCACAATCACCTCATCAATCATTTATCACTCAAGCTATTGAACCAAAAAAAGAAACAAAACCAAAGGAAAGGCGTCAGTCAGCAGCCCCTGCTCCTTAGAAACCCCAGGCTGAGTACTGGCCTGGTTAGAGGCAAGCCAAAGGCTTTGAGAACGATTTAAAATAAAAATGGACACTTGAGACTTTTTCTATTTATTGACAAATCGAAACCAAAGAAAACCTTTTTCTGCACCTAACTGTTCCAACAAGGGAAAAAACTGAAGATGGAAGAGAATTATTACTAAAATAAAAAAGAAAAAAAAGAGTGGTGGCGACGTCGAGGATGAAGGATGACGACGATAAGGAGAAGGAGTGAAGAATGAAGGAAGGATAACATCATGGGAGCAGAGAAGTAGCTTTGTTCTGCCTGATTGCATCAGGCCATCTTTAAGGGAAAGCAAGTTGGGGACTAAAAAGGGTAAAACCACATGGGAAGGAGGGAAGGATTCAGCGGGGGATGCCGTTGACCATTTTCTTCCCTCCAACCCCCAAAAAAGGCAGAACATTAATGTGTCTCTCACGGTTGAAGAGTGTCTTTAACGTGTGCCTATGCAGTTTTTCAAAGTAAAAAAATGGTTAAAAGAACAACAGAAACCTCATCAGCTAACAAACCAAAGATTCACCGTTAAGTCCAGTAGCAGTTCTTCTCCCCCCAAAAAGGAAAATCTCGACTTTACTAACCAGCATGTACACACCTACATCATGATGGATGATGTGCATCCATGCTAGAGTGGTGTGCTGTGGGTTTATGAGGGTTATGATCAGCTAATTATGATTATACAACATCTGTTGAAGGCTGAGAAAAACTTTCTTTGTTAGCTAATCAAGTATGGTTGTCTCTCAACTTAATAGCCAGTAGCATTTCTTTCTTCTGCACTTCCATTAAAGTTGACGAACTTGTTACAGTTTCTCAAAGGATAGCCGGTATTCTGCGAGCAGATATCTAGCTTAAATGCCCCACAGAAGGCACTCGAACCATAATTTTCTAAGCTTAAATGTAGGTTGAACATCTGGTAGTTGATGTTGCTCATTCCTCTGGCATGGCATCCACACATGCAGCCATCATACTAATAAATGCTTCTCACCCACAAACTTGACCAGGGTCACTACAAGCTTTTGATGCTAAAAAAAGAGAAAAAACATTTGTTGTTGAATTTTACCCCCACCACATCATTACCTGCTTCACAGGACAAAGTCTACCTCCGATAATCTCCAGCAGTAGTTAAAAAAAAAAGCTCCCAGACAACAGTCCAGAAATTTTTTTTTCTCTGCTTCACATCCATACGGTATAACACATTGGAGATGGAAGCATCTTGGTGCAGTAGCATTAAGAAAAAAACACCTAGTGATTGACTGTTACTCAAATGATTCCATCTTCCATTTCTAGTTCCACCCATTGTGGGGAATCAGAGAACTTTTCCATGTTAAGCTGGCTGTTGTCTGGTGCAATTCCTACTGCGGAGAGAGTACAATGTAATGCTATGTGAAACGTACAGTGCATACCAAAGATTTTTTGCTGTACTAACAGTAGCACACTGACACCTTTTCTTTTTCCATACATCTTTAAGATCTAGAACAACTAATTTCTTTTCCACAAGTTGCTCACAGTGCTGTTAAAGTGACCGTCTCTTAGTTTTTACTTTTCTACCCAGACCTAAACAAGCTAGCATACAGTGTTTCACAAGGGATCAAATAGAAAACAGGCCTCTTCACTTTTCTTGGTGTCCAAATACAAGACTTAAAAACAAGAATTTTAAAACAGGGAAACAGCCACCAGTTTCTGTTTCCTGAATTTCAATATCAGAGATGTGATAACAGACCAAGAAATTAATAGACAGGGGACAATCCATAGAGCCAAAGTCTGTTAAGCTGAATTTTGGCTTGCATAAAAAAGCACTGCTGGTTTGGGTGAAAAGCTTGGAAAGGTGAGGAGAAAGTTTTTAAAAACATCTTTCATTACACCATTTTGTTATTGCCATGCTGGAGGACGAGCTTCACAGAGAGAGTGATGATTGGACATGCTAACTGTCTGTAACTAACAAACCTATGTTAGCTTGCTCTTTTGGGGGAGGAAATTTGCTACTGCTCCATACACAGAACAACAATAAATGAAACCAAACCAAAAACACTACACCTGCTGAGAGAAACTGCTAAAATATCGGTCAAATAGCTTTATCCTTAGTTGTCTCTCTCTTTCTGTATGTAAAGCTTCTAGTCCAAAGAAATCATCCGCCCACCTGACCCTCCCAATCTTGCTAATCTCGCCCAATGGAGGGGTGTGGGTTATGGCTCAGGTGATGGCGGCCATTTTCCATTCCCACTTGCAGTTCTATCTGGATGTAACACAGGCTAAACCTGCCAAACTAAAAGAAAAAAAAAAGGTATGAAACCAAAAACTGTCCCAAGAGGTTTTCATTGCTTGTCTGTTTTAGAGTACTTACAAATTATTTGCCAATACTTATGTGTCTACTATTAATACAATGTTCCTTCCTAGGTTCTTGCAATATGTGATTTTTTTTATTTAATGTAATTTATGTTTTCTTTTAATTCTGATTCATTTAAGCGAACAAATTTTGTTGCCAAATCTCCCTCTGAACCCTTTTACCCTTGATGATTAGCTTTGCCAAAGTTTACATTGTATTTCCTTTTCTTTCAGTTCAATGCTGTATTTATTTATGATGTGTTTTAGAACACACTAGTTTTGTACTTAATAATAATTTAATGTTATTTAATTAGATGTAATTGTTTTTTGATGAATATTTATGAGTATTTAAGAATGTTAGTTGCATCAAAGATGCAGTGCTTATGTCAGGCCTGTTAATTTATTTTTAGTTAGCTTTACTTTAAAAAGCAGATAAAATGTTGTTTTATGAATGTTTAGATTTAATGACAGAACAATATAGGAATGTCAGATTAGACTTGCGTACTTTTGAATGTCAACACTTGCTCTCACTCTTTAGTCATTTAGTTTTTTTGTCCTGCTAATAATTTTTCTTTTTTTGGAAAATGAAAACAATCTCTTTATGACAAATAATAGCCTACTAATGATGAGCACTGCATCTGTTTTTCTTTTCCTCCCTGTGATTTTTGTGGCTATTTTATTGGTTGCTTTGTTTTTTAATTTGTTTACATCCTACTCACCATTGTTGAACAAGCAATGAATTTCAGACTGATGTTCTAGTAACACTTGATCAGGTCAAGTAAGGGCCACACGTTGATATAAACTGACTCACCAAAGATAACTGGAATCCTTGAGAGGCCAATAAACTGTGTGTTTACATCCACGCAGCTCATACCCTGGTTAAGGTCTTATTCATACTTTCACTTTACAAAGGCATTAACAGTATAGTCTACACGTGTTCAAAAGCATGAAAAATCCCTGCATGTAAGCCAAGCTCTTTGTAGTTTTATATGTTTCAGGGCATTTTGTTGCACTTCAACTCGTTACCAAGCCTTTCCCTTGCAATTTCAAACTAAACATTTATTAGTTGCATTTAATGTCTCATATAGCGAAAAAACAGTATTAAAAATGCTCTTGCATTGCCCATGTATGGCTAAAATTGACATGGGTAAAGATTATTTTGATTTTTTTCTTAACAAAAACCTTATTTTGTGATCTCGATTCTAAGGAGCTCCTGGGTTGACAAGGGCAAAATTTTCAAGGATGAATAAGGATTAAATCCACTTTCTAGAATCATTAAGTTCATCTACAGTCACATTATTACCCCATTCAAGCATAAGCTATTTTTCTTTCTCCAAGTTAAATCCAGCAATTCTATCAGCATTTGTGTCAGGGTTCAGATAGTTTCTTTAGCATTTGTAAAGTGATAGTGTTGGAGTGTTAAGTTGCTCTTTAAGTTTCTGGTGCCCATCCATGACAGTTTCAGATTCTGGTGTACACTTATGGGCTTCACACAACCCAACAAGCTGTCAAAAACATTTTGACGATCACTGAATGATTATGATTTGATCGAGAGAAAAATATTTTTTAACTTTTTGTTTTCTTGAACATTTCCAATTGAAAAATCATTTTGATGTTGAAACAATCTCAACATTTTATAAAATTACTGAGCTTCAGAGGAACAACATGAGGCACCATCTTGTGTATAAAAAAGCTTTTTATTTCAAACCTTTCAGTTATTCTTCAGGTTATTGTCAACAGGATGTAATATTAACATACACCACCTCTACAGTAAAAGACCATGCTGTGTTTCCTACCAGATTATTGGTATGTGTGGCTGCGTGAATGCAAACACAACGACTTGTTTTACTTATTAGAAAGGAAAACTGAGGAGTCCCTTAAAGCTAGCTGCTTCCAAGACTGACTTTGTGTGTATGTAAAAAGAAGAAAACTTTCTATTTCAGTAGTGAGAACCAGAGAGGCTACCTCACTGACTTTCCATTTGTCCTTTTAATCGTGTTGATGAAACCAAAGAAACCAAAGATTTTTGTCCTCTTCAGTACGGTCTGCGTCCAGCTCTACACTTTTGGTCTCTCTTTTTCATGATGATGCTACATTTTGTCCTCACCTTCTCATTTTCCTTTTCACTCCCTTCCTCTTTCTCTCTTTTCCCTCCTTCTCTCTTGGCCTTGCGTTGTCTCTTTTCCTAAAGAAGAGTGTGAAGGGGAAAGAGGCAGGTGTAACACTGGGTCTGCTTGGTCTATTTTTCTGAGTCCTTCACTGCTGAAGAAGGGTACTTACATTTTATGGCTTCAGAATACTTCAAATGAACTACGTAGTGCAGCAAAGACATAAATGTTCATTCCTGTTTCTTAAGGCCACACTAAAAGACTGCAGTCACAGGATCAAACCACCCAATTCTGCTGTCAGTGAGGGGTTTTATGACATTGTTAAACCATCTGACAAACACCTTGTTTATGGTATAATAACACTTCTAGACCATGATATTCAAATGAAAACCAAGATGCTGTTTTGCACTGTTACATGCAAGCTGCATATTCATGAAGCCACACTGATACCTAAGACTTTATGGCGATTAATCAAAAAAAAAAAAGTTCCTAAAAGTCCGTACTATGAGGATGAAGTTCTTGGATGAGATGACAAGGCTTTGTGTTCTGTCCACACGTCCACATCCTGCTTCTTTATCAACAGATAGTTTCCTGTGGGCTGTGTTTATTTCCAACAACATTCTCCCTGTTTTCTACTTTACACTATTTTTCTAACAGTAATTAGGTGGCTGATTGTTACCAGCTTTGTGCTGCACAGCAACCACAAGGATGCAACACTGCTCTGACCCTTTGAGCTCAAGGCTGAACTTTTCTGTTTGAAGGGTAGGAAGCCTTGTAAACTACTTTTGGTCCTGATAATTGCCTGTGAAGTCTGTAAAGTTAAATAGAAGGAGGAACTGTAAAACTGTGAGAGACCTACCAGAAACTGTTTTTCTGGTTGCAGGGAGGTCCCTTTAGCTAAATGCTAATGCCAAACTAAACTAAAATGCAGATGTTTAGCAGGTGATGGTTTATGTGTTAACCATTTTCTTTTGCTAATTTGTACAGAACATAGTTCAGAAGAGACTGTTGGGAATGTCGGTTTTGCAGGTATTTGGTCACACACCAAAGTTTTGGTAAAAAATACTAAGTTCATCCTGATAAAATCAATTATATAAAGTAAGGGGATCATAAAAATTATTACGATGTGTCCTACTGGGACCTTGAATATCTGTACTGAATATTATAGCAATCTATCCAAATTTTGGGACCAAGGTGGTTAACCCTAATAACTTATTGACTAACTGAAACTGATACCAGCACAGTCAGAGCATGATCTGGGGTGAGATTTCTCCAGCAGTTGCTCTGACTGATGTTGAGACTGAAAACTTAATAGTACAACTAACTTATCACGATTAATATGCCTGACATACAGTATGTCATTGTAAAAGATAACCACCACATTGGTGGGAAAGAAAAGCATACTATTCAACACCATTTATTGTTTAATAAAGCAGCAATATGCAAGTAGGATTAGTTGCCTGGGATTTATACATCCAGCTGTGCCATACATCTACCCTCTTCTTCCAAGTGTTTGGCTTTAAGATCAACCATAGAAGCCAACTGGCAACAAATCCATGGCTTGCTCTGGTTAAAGTCAAGGATTGAGCCAATTTTTAGACACCTGCTGTTACACTCTGCTTTTCCAAACTAGGCCAAAACAAATACGTTGAAAGCGCTTTTGTTGCAAAGTATGAGATAACCTTGGATGAGTGCCTTGCTTGAACCAAAGCGAAGTCTAGACCTCTCTGTTGTGCTGTAAACATCCTATTCCTTTCAAAACTAAATACCTCTCTGATTTCCTCTCTGATCTCTGGTACTTTGCAATGCAATCAACGCAAAGAAATTCAGAGTGAATACCAAAGGCTTTCTGTTCTGTTTTCTCTTTTTCCTGAGTTGGGCTTGCACAGGCAAGTCTGTTTTTTCACAGCTGTCCAAAGGAGAACCCAAGTTTATTCCAAATTTACTTGTGTAGAGATGGGTCTGAGGTGAAGATAATGCAAATACATTGCTGAAAAAATTCAGAATACCATAGGAAGAGGTAAATATATTTTAAAAAAAATTGTAGCAAATGAGCAGGATTTACACATGGAATAACCTCAGTGTCTGAGTGAGAAAATTTTGACCTTTTGGATTTCCATATGTATTGAAAGCCAAAGTCATATAAGGAAAAGCCTTGTTACTTAGCCTCACTATTACTTTTAAATTGTGTCGTTATTTCACATAAGTTTTTTTGTTTTTTGTTTTCTTTACACCACAGAGTAAAAAATTATTCACTTAGTGATCACAAGATATCTTGTGAACTCGCTGAAGCAAATATTTTGTGATCCGAAGAAACTGTGCTATCAAACATTTTCCTGTGATTTTTGTAATTTTTTTTCTGCAGATCCATGTAAACACACTAAGTATTTAATACTAATTGATTTCTGAATCCAACTTAAGTGGAAAGGCAGCTCGTTCCCTTTCATCGTCCTCCCCTTCTCTTTCTTCAAATGGTTGCAAAGCTTTAAATGATGAAAAAAACATGGAGACAAACTTGTGAGAGTTGTGCGCAGACCGTGCTCTCTTTACCAAACTGTTGCAGATATACCTCATAGACACTAGTGTTAGGATGATGTTATAATAGCATATGTCATAAATTATTCACTTGCTCTTCTTCCTTTTTTTGGTAACTGTAACTTTAAAATGAAACAAATGTGGGTAAAAAAGCTTTACACATTTTTATGTTGTGATTTTTTTGTAATAGTTAAAAAGGTGCGCTAAAACCAAAAATGAAAAATGCTTGTCTATGCTCTTTTTCTTGTTGATGTATTACTGTTCCTCTCTGTCCCATCTGCTGAGGACTGAGGGATTTATGATTTAACACCTTTTTTATTTTTTGGTCTCTGCTTCTTTTACAGGGGTCATTGTCTCCTCATGTGAATATTTTTGGGATTGGGAACATTGTTGGAATGATGCCAGAATTACTTGTTTCAGCCCAAAATAATACCAGCTTCTTTGAATTCATCTATTTCCTTTCAAATCCAGCAACAATTCAGTTTATTTCTTTGCATCATTTTCTAAACTGTTGTTTTGGTGTCCTTTTTCTGCATTATTAATGCTAGCATCACAGTTACATTATCCATACAGCAGTGCTATAGCTCAAATTTTATGCATGAGTATATTTACGATTAGCTAGCCGTGTAATGCATTGTGATTATTATTATTAACCTTATCATTATCATCCTCTCATTTCATTTCGAATACTGTTTGCTATACAGACAGAACTTTGCACTACATCTTGCATTGCAATGACCATTGACCTGCTGATAAAAAAAACTTGCTAACTTGTTTCCATTTCAATCAGTTTAAGAGGGTGAAGCATCAGTGTCTACACAGTGGAGGGATTGTAAGATTTTCAATGAGCTACCAAGTTTACGGGTAAATTTGTTTGGTAATTTGGACACCAGCCAGTGACAGTATAGTGAAATTCAACATAATGCATAAGATGTTTGAACATTTCTGCTGAATTTAGAGTCAGAGATGAAACATCATTTGCAGATTATTGATAGTAACTTCTTGGGCTGTTCTGCAGCTGCTTGGCTCTGCTCTGATGTACTTGATTATTTTTGCCTGTTCAAGTTAAAGCGAGGTTCACACAAATAAATACTGGCACCCAATATCTGAAAACCGAAACTGAAAATCTCAAAAAAACAGTTTTAAGAAGTTTTATTACTTAATGTCAACAATCTGATGTTAATAGTGGCTAAGCAAAGTGTATCAATTTAAAAACAACTATTCGGTTAAAAAAATCACTAAGCCCTCTAGGGTCAATATATTGAATCCCAGGTGAGTGACAGTACTGTTTCCAGGTAGAATTCAGATATGTTTGGACAATATTCCTTGGTTTAATCATAGCAGGGGCTCCACACTTTGCTTTTGTGACAGCACT
The DNA here is from genome assembly GCA_029814765.1 of Acanthurus leucopareius. NCBI lineage: Eukaryota > Metazoa > Chordata > Actinopteri > Acanthuriformes > Acanthuridae > Acanthurus > Acanthurus leucopareius. The sequence continues at coordinate 2,775,289 of JAQMCX010000025.1, forward strand.
GGAGACAGGTCCGACTGAACCCATCCTCACTCTGGTAGAGGAAACAAAATAGTTTAACTTGTTGATATTTCTGCAAACCAAGTACAATTATCTTGCTTGGCATTAAGTCCAGGGTGCTACAGTTGGGCCCTTGCAAAATTGTGTTGAGGGAATGTTGTGGAACATTGCAGGTAGGGAGGTAAACTCTGGCATTTAAGTCATTAAATCTTAGCAAAAGATCCAGCAGGTCTGCCAAACTGCATGATCCAAATCTTTGTCAAAGTCCACCATTTTCATTGTGTAGGTTTCTAGCTCAGAGATTGTTGCTGTTGTTTCGTGATGTAACAGGTTAACATGCAGATGGAGGAAGAGGCGGACAATGCCAACTTAAAATAGTTGGCCAATGGCAGGCGTATACCAACAGCTTACTCTCTGTGAGTCAGTCTGGCAACCAAACAACTAAACAAGATTGAGAGAACAAATGGGCCATTAAACAAAATGACAGCAGAGATTTATTCTTTCATCTAGATTTAAGTTACTTCAGCAAAATAACCCTCAGTCAACTATCCTAACTCACTTAGTGAACTGAAATCCATAGGTGTTTGTGTTTGTAATGAAGTTGATGCAGTGTTAGTTAAAGGAGAACCAAAATACAGTTTAGAGCACTTCCAGTACTTCCTTACTTGTCTTCCATAACTGATTAGCTTCAGAGCCTCAAACAACATGTTTTTTTCTGATTGGAATATTTTTTGAAAATCATAAATGGGGCTAACAAATTGCATAGTTTTTCTTTTCTTTTGTTTTTTTTTTCTCGGATGGTGATGAAGTGTAGATACAAGACCTCCAAATGAATTTTAGCACAAAGCATATGCTCTAGATGCTGTGAAAAATTGCCTGCTTTGAATTGATGTTGGAGGATTCATTAACATCCAAAGCAGACATTTTTAAAATTTGCAAAAGGAATTCCTTTTATACTTCTGTTTCTGTTATCAAATTGTTGTAGCTTAATGTCGTAAATAACTGTAGGTTAGAAAAACCACAGGGCTACAACTGAAATATATCTGTTAACATCACAGTCATGCCTGAATATGGTTTTAACACTGCTTCACTTAGGAAGACCTGAAGTCCTGAAATAGGACGTTTTTAAGTTTTACATGAGATAATAACTGAAACTTTCGACAGTGTCTTTACAGAACTTTCAAGGCTCTGTACAAAACATTTCTGATTAGATCAAGATATAGATAATACAGAGCATTTTACAGTATGTCCCATGTCAAGTTACAGATTTAAAAAACAGCAAAGTTTTGTTTCTGATGTCAGCAACCATGACAGTGAGGGGTCAAAGGTCAAAGAGGTGACATCAATTGTAAACCAAATCAAAACATTTTGATTTTTAAGTTAATGGGCATGTAAAGGCATCACAACAGGCTACACCTGAGCTTAACATGTGAACTGTATCTAATTAATAAACATCAAGTCGACCACCCTATCCTATCACATGCTCTGCCGCCAAAACCTCACCTAACCCAAAACAATATTTCATTGCTTATTGTTTACTGACATTTTTCTTATTTTCTTTCCTTTCCTTTTCTTTTTTTTCTGTTTTACCATTTACTCTCATGGCTGTCATACCGTAATCAAAATCAAGTGATGCATTTTTATTTTTTACATTTGTTTGGAACAGAAAAAGAGAAGTGACTGAAAACTTGTGGTGTGGAATAAAACAATGATCAAACATGAAGGAGATATTTGAAGAATTAATGTTGTTCCACTCTATGTATAAAAGAAGAAAAAAAAACAATAAAGAAACCACAATGGTCTTATCCATGTACAACATACTCCTGTAATTATTTTTACTGCTAGAACTGCCCCGAAGGCCCACAAAAACACAGTTCCATATGCTTAGATTTCATGTTTTAGGATTTCATTAGAGGTAAAATATGGAAAAAAGTTTATTCAAAATTTCATGGAGAAAAATTTTTTCAAAGAAATTAGTACAATGAAACACTAAACCAAGGTATGAAGTAAAACTAAACAGTTGTACTTACTCTGGGCTCCTTGGTGGCTCACCTGATGACCTGTCCTGATGGTCCTTGCTGCTCTTCATCCCCTCTTACTCCTCTTCCTTTCCCGTCTTCCTCCAGCAGTCACTATTTAAAAAGCAGAAAAGGTGAAAAAATCCTTTTAAAAAATTTTCTTATTTTAAGTATAGTCTTTAAGTAAATAATAGTTATATTTCGTCACTGCTCACCCTGGAGGCTGCCCATGTTTTCTCAAAAACAAGGACTTGGTCCAAAAGCATTCCTTATACCACAAAGGGTACTAAGTTACTGTCCAATTTACTGTAATTTGATCGATTTGATTGAATTCTAAGCTTGCAAATGTACCCAACACAGCACCCTTGAAAAGCAACAAGAGTAAGAAAAATGTAGCTCTGCATTTTGCCAACAGTCCCACAATTTAGTATGTATCTACAATGTAGAAAGTAGTTAAAATAAAGAAAAAACATTGAATGAGTAGGTATGTCCAAACTTTTGACTGGTAGTGTATATCAAAGGAAACGGTGAAACCATCTTTCCTTAACCTTAACCACAGTGTGCTTAGTCTGAGCCACTTGCAGGAGTCAGGATACAAACATCAGTCTCCGTTGTCAGATCCTGTACTTTGTATGAACTGCATCCATCTGACTGCATTTCTATGACTAGGCTTTAAATGTAGTGAATCACTTGTTAAACTCATTACCTCTGAACATAATCCAATCAGTCTTAAATTTCACAGCCTTAACTTGGAAAACAAACCTGTTTTGTATAAATAATATTTTGTGGAGAGATAGTGGACGACCCAACAGCAAACAAGGTTGTATGGACTTGTCTTATTAACACAATCCACAGAGAATAACCTTTTATTTATTCTCTGCTTTTTCTTCATATATTTCTTAATTTTCTCCTTTCAGCTGTATTTCCCTACAGATATGTTTGAGTTTTATCTTGTTTAAAATTGTAAAGTCTTGTCAGTCATTTTCCTCCTTTCCTTTTAAGCTCTCTATCCATCAGTCTATTTATTTTTTCTCTCCATCTTTTAAGTCTCTATCTTCCTCTGTCTTCTTCTCCATCTATTGTCCCTTCATCCTTTTCTTCTCTGTGTCACTCTTCTCTCTCTACTCTCTCTGTGTAATCATCCCAGCATCCATCTCCTCTCATCAATCCACCTCGTCACTTCTCCCCTTTAAACTCGCTATCCTCCTCCTTCTCTCCCCTTTTAATCACTCCATCCTAGCCTCCTGCTCCTCTGCCTCTCTTTGTTGCCAGGGAAACAGCAGTCCATTCTGTAGCTGTTAATCTTTTGACATTGTCTTTCTATTACCTGTGGGTCAGATGCTTGATAAGGAGGACAAAGGGTGGAAAACCAAACAGCGACTCAACAAACATTTGTAACATGTTGGTCTTCATTAACACAAGTGAATTCTGCAGTGACGGCCAAAAGGAAAAAAAATCGTTAACTGTGGTAAGAATTTTATTCTCACTGCTCTGAGTACATTCATGCAAATTCTGCAAGGACATAAAGCTTATTATAGTCAGTTATCATTGACATTGTCTGACGTGTTAGTTTGATCGTTGTTGTGTATAGGATTTGTCTTTATAATGTATAAATATCAAACACAGGAGATGCAGCAGGATACCACTCACTGTGAATTGAACCTCGAAATAAAGGTCTCTCGGCCCATCTAAGCACAAAGACTCAAAAGTTACCCAGAGGCAAAATGTGTGGGGAACACTCAATTGATTACTGGTGAAACAGAAGCACACTGCTTTGTACTCCTAACAACACACTATAAATTATGTTGTTCCCAAGGAAAGTCAAACTAAACTGAGGAAAATCTGATTGTCTCAGAAAGCAGGTCCTTACACACAGCCTTTTCTTGGTGGGAATATTGCGCTTTTATTGTGCCTCACCAATCTGTAGAAAAGCTGACCTGGCCTGCTTGGACTGGGCTGTAATGTCTTGACAGCGTATTAAAGGCGTGACTCGCTAGTTTGTAAAAACAGCTGGCAGAAGTCAGCAGCTTACTCAAAAAACGAAGGTGAAGAAGAAGAAGAAAAAGAGAATCACTAGGATTCCCCATAACTTACACATTTCTCTGTGGAGTGAAAGTCTAAAATCAAATGGTGAACTTTTGTCATTTGTTAGGCAAATTTTTATCCTATTAATTTTAAGATGAGGGTATTTACGAGGGCAAAAAAATGACAGAAGTCTGAGTCTTACTCTGACTAATTTGAATATGGCCTTTAGGTTCACTTAACTATTCCCAAACAAGAGTGTTAAAAGGATTGAGAAACAGTTAACATAGACAACAGCCTACATGTATGTTTGCAAAAGGGAGTTTTTAAATAGCCAAATTCAGGCTAGAATTTGCCTGATGTCAGACACAAGTTTCAGCTTGTTACTCAGAATCTACAAATGAACTAGAGGATGTGGGTGGAGTCAAAGGTCTGGACCCAGGCAAGCCGGAGACTGAGGTTTATTCAGCTTTCTCACCTTAGCCTCATTTTGCATCACTCACTTTTTTTGGTGCATTAGAATGTATTCATTTTTTCCCACTTTGTGCTTTCCCTCCTTTTTTATCTTTATCGTGCTGTGACTATTTCTTTTCCATCTTGACATTTATCTCACTCTTTTCCACTGTTGAAATCCTTCTATCACTCTTCCTCCTCATGTATCATCTCTCCGTATTCTCATTTGTACTCTTGTAAGTTTTTTATTCATTTTGTACTCTACCCACCCCCCTTCTTGTATTTTCACCATCCCTTCCTTTTTCGTATCCTTTCTATTCTTTTCTCCATTCATCCCTCCTAGTTTACCCCTATTGTTTTCCATTAGTTTTCATTTATCTCTAATTCTCTCTTTCCTCCTCTCTTACCTTCCATTCTTCTTCACCTCTGTTCTCCCGAATATATTTTCAATTTTTCGTTTTCTTTATTTCCCACCACCTCCTCTCTCTTTTTTCTGTAGAAATCAATGGTTGTTCTCTCAATAGGAGGTCATGGGGTTGCAATGCTGGCGTCCCGGATTTTCAATTACTAGCAGTCTGCAGTCACCATGACACACATGCACACACACACATACATACACGCACACACACAAACAATCACACACATGCACACAATTTGTCCTGAACAGCCCTTCCCCCTCTGAGCTGATGGGCCAGCAAACAGACAGAGCAAAGTCAAAAAAAGATTTTAGAATTAAAGAGAACAGTTTGGTGTTGAAAAGAGAGAAAAGGGGAGAGGGTGTGTGTGTGTGTGTGTATACATAGATACAGTATATATATACACACAGTATATATATATATATATATACACACATACACATACATACTGTAGATACAGTATATATATACACACAGTATATATATATACACATACAGTATATATACACACACATAAATTTAATGATATTTTATATATATATATATATATATATATATATAGAAGAGTATGGAGGATGAAACACTTGGATTTAATTTTAGAAAGGAACCCTTCATTAAAAACAAAAGAGAGACGAGAAGGAGAAAAGTAGAGCTCAGACAGAAGAGGAAACAAGATGAGAGAGAAGAAACAATGCAGGACAGATTTTGAGAGCCAAAAATGTCAGCAATCACGGACCAGTTAAGGTTGAAATCGAAGTGACAAACAAGTATGGTTGAAATGCCTGCAAGTATAATTGACAAGTGGCACAGATATGTTTGTAATAGGGCTGCTGAACCTTATTTTGTTGAATCATTGTATATTTTTGGCTTTGTGGTCACACACAGAGACAGACAGGACAACAACACGGTAGGTTATAAACTTGTACAAACTGAGTCTGAAAATGTGACTCAAAGGGTGATGACAGTCTTTTGCTTTTTTAGCTCCTGTGCTAAATGCTAGTGCTGTCCACTAAACTTTTAAAACAAGCCCTAGTTTCTCCTCTGGCATCCCGCACTGATCCCCATTAATATATCTGTGGTATGTGTGCACTGTGGTAAGGGAGAGACACACCATGGTATGATTTTAATACTGAAATATGACAGGGAAAGAACTTGTTATTCCTTCGACCTTTGATAATCTGATAGTTTTACATTACAGATACAAAAAAAGGACCATAAACACGTGACTTGATAAAAGGACTGTTGTAGTTGTTGAGTGTGGTGTGGGTTTTCGGCAAATGTACTGGTCTGTAATCATAATAGGCAGAAGTCATGAGTGGTCTGCATTTCTCATCATAGTTGATCAGTCACCTATTCTTTGTATTTGTTGCTGTAAAATCAGTTAATTCAGATTTAAATTGAAGATTCATGTTTCTAATGTGCAGTTACTGCACTTTTTGCTCTTCATAGTGAATACAGGCTACATATCTCATCACACCTTAACAGAAATGAATAAATATATCTATAAGAAATTAGCAGATAAAGCATTAATATGAAGTTTAATTTATTGCAAATACATTTCTCTGAGAACAACAAGCGAATCTGTTGACCCCATCTAATGGTCATTATGAGTGAAAAGTTTAGAACAGCTGGTAAGTGGATCTTTATTCAAAATTATAAGCCACATAACAATAGCAGATGTGTGTGAAGGGGAAGCCTTCAAGAGAGCAGAAAAGAGGATGAAGGAAGACCAGAGGAGGCCTGAGGGCATGTGAGAAAAGGGGGAATGTAAAAGAAATGATAGGAAAAAAGAGGGGGAGAGGTGAGAGAAAAGTTGGGGGTGAATGGAAGATGAAGACAGAAGACTGCAAAGGGAGACAAGTGGACAGGGAATAAGGAGATAATAGCAGATCTGAGGGAGGGGGAAAGAGCAGAATACATGAGAAGAGAGAGGGGAAGGAGACAAAAAGTGGAGAAGTCATAGACGATAGAATGGTATGAAAACATGAGATGAAAGGAGAAGATAATATAAGAGGGTTGTAGAGACAAAACAAGGGAAGAGGAGGCAAGGATACAAAATGAAAAGGAAGAGATGAAAGGAGAAGGGGAGGTGGACAGGAGGAAAGAAAAGGTTAGGAGAAAAAAAAGAAGAAAATAAAATGAAAGGAGAGATTGTAGCTGGCTCAGATGTGGGGGTGGAGGAGGTGGGGAGGAGGCACCAAGCCCAGCGCCCTCAGGGGTTATTGGGTCGTGGACAGCCAATCTCTCTCAGCTTAATCAACAGCAGCAGAGGTGATTGCAACACCGCAGGGGACTGCTGGGAAAAAAGATGGAAGAGTGGGAGGTGGAGAGGTGGAGAGGTGGAGGGGGAGAGAACGAGATAGGAATGAATGGGAAGGTGTGGAGGGGAGTGGGGACGGAGCTGGAAGATGAGGAAAAGATTGGAAAAGGAGGAAAAATGGGGATGAGGATGGAGAAAAGGGGGAAGGTGAAAAGATGGGCAAATGGAAGGGGGAGGACAGAAGATTCAAAAAGATAAGAGGACAAGAAGGGTGAAGAGGCTGATGGGGGGAGGTAAAAAGAGATGCAGGGGGAGGAAGGAAGGAAAAAGAGGTAAAAGGGGGTGGCAAGAGAATTATGGAAGGAAAAGGGGGAGAAAAGGCGGGGGGGGAGATATACAAAGGAGAGCAACAAACAAACAAGATTTCAGGGAAAAGTCTGATATACTAAAATGATTACAATTTATCATGAGATCATAAATGTATTTGTGGTTTTGAGTGAAACATTTCAACTGCTATGGATTGTTCAGTGTGGTGCGAGAGCATAAATCAGAGTATCACTACAGACATTAGGATTCACCTTTAGTGGCTGCACTAAATTCTTACCAATCCTCATAGAGGATGTGGATCTCATTTGCAGGATATATTCCAAAATTGGCTTGCCAGTTGTGCTAGGATTAGGGAAAATTGTAGTCATGATTGGACCATGCATCCACCCTGCCCACCTACTTAATAGGTTTTCCCTTCCTTTGACAATGTCACCATACCATGGCATTCAGTCCTGACAGAGGCATAGTTCCCGATGCGGGTCTCTGTATGCTAAGTGGAAATCTGCCCTGTATCCATAATAATTCTGTTCATGAAAGAGCACTGTACCTTAATGTAGCATATATAGCTAAACGTTAGCATTGGAGAAAACAGGGGGAGATTCAGTCTTACTGGCTGAGGTCTCAGTCAGATGCAGACTCAGGTGAGGAGTCTCTTTTGCACAAAGTTCGGCAACTAGGCAAATGGATCAGAATGGCAAGTGTAGTCAGCATTTCTTTATTTGTTTATGTTATTTGTTAGCTTGTAACTGGCAGTGGCTGAATACGGAATAACCCTGATTTGTTTTGCTATAAAAGTGAATATTGATTGACACAGGGATTTTGGTTTAGATGGTGGAAGTTACAGGTTCTGATATGTTTGAGAACTGGTACAGAGTGGTCTTATTACTGGATATGTTAGTGTCATACTCGTAAACAATCTTTGTCAATGTAATGCAGATAATAGTGTCACTTCATACCACTCCCTGTGGTGGAGGGGTCAGGTTTATTTGCCTGAGTTGTGTCAGACTGACTTTTCCTGGATTACATTTGAATCTCAGATTTTTTCCACATTTTTTTTTTTCACAAACATTGCCCCCTTTCAGTTGAAGAATCTGAAAACACCCCTGTGGTGCTTTGGATGTAGAAACTGCACAAACACTTCACCTTACACCAAATGTGCTTTTTTATTGTATTTATTTTAAGGAAGACTCATCATAATGTTTAATCTCACTAGTAAACCCATGTCTCCTAAATATACATATAAAAAAAGTTAACAGCGGAGACGGATGGTTTGTGTGGTCAAAACACAAAAATAAATAAATCCAAAAAACAACAAAGAAAGTATGTTGGAGCTGCAACATAGCTGTAGCGTCTTTGTTATATGTACAGCACAAACTCTGTGCAATGCATATTTAACTAAACACACATGCAAACACACACACTCACTCACATGAGAGTTGTCAAACTAACAGACAGAGGATAATTAAAAATAAATCAGAAAACATGGTGGCGGAAAAACCTGCCCATCGCAGACATTAGCACGTTTTCCTGCTGTGACGTAAACATTTAGCCATTTTTGTACAAATTGGACTTTTTCCCACTGATAGCTGTATTTAAGTGATAGTTTGCGTTTTCAAGAAACTATAATTCAGTCTTACTCATATAGACATGCAGTTTGAAGGTATTGTGAAACAATTAGATTAGCTTTGTTCATCTCAACTGCTGAATGTCTGTGTGGTCAACTAGCAGCTCTGCACTAAGTTCTTGTTTAACCTTGCTTTAAAGCCAAGCTGTCAGTTGGACCCAGCAACATTTAGTAATTCAGCCAAGTTATGCTCCTGTCAGAGTTCATCAGATTTCAGCTATGCATGCAGAGATACAAGAGTCTTTGAGTTGGTCCTGCTTTATGAAAAATGAGCCTCAGAGACAATACAATCTCTTTCAAAACTATGGAAGAGCTCTGAAAGCGCAAAGTAACACTGTTTTTAATGAGATTATGGGTTGTACAGTGCATTACTTGGAAGAAGAAACGTGCACCAACAAAAACAATGTACAATAATTTACACAAATTATAAAAATAATACAATAATTTTAAGTGCTGGTGGGAGGTCCAATAATGCTACACATGAGGAGAGAAACACTTAAATCTTTATGGGCTTTAAAAATTTGCTTTCCAACATGACTTGTTGTCTGGAGTCAACGGGAACTGCAGCCACAAGTATTATGCATTCTGTCTGAAGTGACTGAAAAAAGGTTAATCAGAGTAAGTGACAAACTCACCCCAACAGTAAAATGCTAAAGGCCTCATATGTCCTGAAGCAGCGCCATGGAGAGTATAAAGAAATTACTAGACTTTACTGCTGAGGGTCTGCTTAATTGATTTTGAATAGTAAATCAGCTCAGAATATCAAAAGGTCAACTTCCATCTTGTATGTTCCCTCACGTTATCCTCAGAAAGACTGCACTTACAAAAATTTAGTGAGCTAGTAAACTAATTACCTAGGAAGTGAACACTACAATGCACAACTAGTTGGTTACCTCCAAAGTGAGGTAGCTCGGGATTGTTATGCTGCATTTGTGCCACACTGACAGAACTAGAGAATCGAGAGAATCTCCTATAGAGCTGACTTACAAGGGCTTGTGCACCAGTTTAAAATGGTTACCCCCATTATTGGTCTTGTCCTGTTAGCTTATTTGCCTTTATTATCATGTAACCCATTTGTAGAAGTGTACAGCTGTTCAGTCTACGCTCTCCTACAACAATGGATATTTATTAAGATGAGAATGCCAATGACTAAAGGCTGTGCAGAATTTTTGCCAACTGTTTTTTTGCCATCTCTCATGTTCCTGACACAAATCTCTTCTGGATTTTAAGCATGGGGAGGAAACTGTAAATGGCTCAGATCACAGCAGGCACATGCAAGTTCAGATTTCAGGGAGGATTTTTCCTGTCAGCATTTTGGTTAAGCACATGTAATATTGACATAAAGCACAAGTCCAGTATTTCTAGTTAGCCAGTGTAAAAGGCACATTATCATGGTATAACAGGACAAAAACAGTGGAGAGGAAACAGGGTTAGAGGTCAAAGGTCAAGTTACTACCCAAAAAGTGTATTTACTGACATTTACACACTGTGAGGGAGTCATACCTGTTAACTTCAAGACATTTTCTGTAGCACCTGATAGTGAGCTAAAAAAACTTTCTTAAATTCAAACCTGACTAATTCAGTTAGGTTTTTCACATTTAGTTACTGCACTGAGATCAGGAAGGTGTGAGTTGATGGAAAACATACAGAATTGCATTAAAATTCAGGCAGACATACGAAGAAGCCAATTGACAACAAAATGAAACTCAACTAATCTAACTAATCTTACACTCAGCGTTTGTCATTTGGACATATCTGTGCTACTTCTCTACTTGGTGTATTGGTTAAAGAAAACACACTGCACATTTCCAGCATTATTGTAATTTAGCGCTCTTTCAGGCTTTTTGTGCCTCCCCTCTAAAGTGACTATTTCCTGCTCTCATCACACCTACAATAACGTAATAAATGAAATAATTTTATAAGCTTTTGTTTTGTTGCGTCAAGATCAGTATGGGTAAGTAAAAAGTAGCTTCTCCACATAATTAAGTAGGATGTTCAACAGATTTAATTGACTTATTATTTCAAGGATTCAAAAAAAGGAAACTACTGACATCACCACAGGATGGTTGGCAGGCAAAATAAAACATTTGTGAGGGAACTCCTGCTGCCAGATGGCAAAACTTGTACAATCTGTAACCTAAAAATAAATCATTAATGTCAGTGCAGATTGATATAAAAGTTAAGATGTAAGTTTGCAATAAACTTTATCTTTAAGAATTTTCAAAAATGCAGTCCTCACTCATATTTTTCAAAAATTTGTGGAAATGCATTTATGCTCAAACCTCTGAGCAGGGGTTTCCAACAGCATCAGTTGAATAACATTTGACTTAACCTAGTTGATTTAACATAGCTACTGTTTTCTGTGATCTGCCATGTTTAAACCTATTTGAACAACACCTCACAGGCTGTACATGTAGAAGTAACTATATTTTTCCCTTTTCAGTTTTTCAGTTGTTACGAGTGGCAACCAAGAGGCTTAAAATGGTTATAATACAGCAGGAGAAGTGAAAAACAAAACAAAAAGGACATAAAAAAATAAACATGTTCATGAATTTGTATAGTAAAATCTTTGTCCCAGCTTGTAAACCATCTAACAATATCACCAAAATGATTTTATTACACCCTGAGAGGTTGCGACCCCAGACACTTTCTTTGTCTTCTCTTGTCTGTATGCAGTCCAGGTTTACTGTAGAAAGCATGCAGTGACTTCTGATACTCTTTCACACCTCGGTAAAGATTTAGCATGAAATAGAAGCAGATTAAGAACAATATATTTCATTATTAACTCTTGATGAATTAATTCAAATGATTTTGACTTAGATCTTACTGTCATGACACAGCAAAAGTAAAATCTTTTAAATGTCTTAAGTATGTGCTTTACCTTTAAATCACTCCTCTATTTATTCTATATTCTATATTATTATTTATTCAGCTATCAAGCAGAGGTTGCAAGCATTTAAGCAGGATGGGTGGGGCTTAAAGGCTGGTTGTCCAATGGCGTGAAGTGGCAGGTGAAAATGCATGGGGGGAATCAGCCAAATAAAAAGACCCCTTGAGTCTGGTTCTGTCAGAAACAGGGTCTCTGATGGAAGTTTACAGGGGCTAGGTAAACGGAATGTAAGCAAGGGAACACTAAGAAAAACACACAGAAAAAAGCAACTTAAAAAACTAGTGCAAGGCTTTTTTTTCCCAGTAGCTTTGTTGTGAAGGGAGCAGTTTCAGCAGAGGGTGAGTTCTTTAATCTGTACAAACTTTGACAAAATGGAATCAGCTAATCCTTCACACAGGCGTTTGTTTTAATCTGAATGGAAAACTGGTTGAGAAAACGAAAAATATTCAGGTGATCTCAAGTTATGAGCAGATCAGTGCCAAAGACTTCATTTTTACTTTGATCAGCATTTTGTGTTTTGACACTATTTACACAGCAGCTTTCGTATCCTCTAACATTATTCTAATGAAGTTGTTATTCAGTACACTAAACAAGTTCACTGATCCATTTTAAAGGTTTGTCTTTAAATCCCATTAAAAGAGCAAAGCCAACAATTAGTTGTGTTGTCTGTGTATCAAAGCATATTCTAAACCTTTTGCTCCAATTATTTGAGATTTTTAAATGTTTGCCTTTAAGTTTATTTGCCCATTAAGTGAACTAAATGCAGTGACAAAAGTTGGCGTGTCCAACTTACGGATATAAAAAAAAAAAGTAAAATTGCAAAAGCAGTTAGGCCTGTTTTATGTACGTTCATGCTGGAGAGACAGTGTGTTTGAGTCTTCTGTTTCTAAGGAAGGCCAGACTATTGACAACTACCTCACAAAACCCTATTTCAAAGAAACTGAACCATCCCTCGAAGTTTCTTTACAGGTAGAACTGCTGCAGGAAGGGCACCAGAGTGTGTGTGTGTGTGTGTGTGTGTGTGTGTGTGTGTGTGTGTGTGTGCGTGTGAGAGTTTCTATGAGAGTGTCTGGCTGGCGAAGAAGGC
>JAQMCX010000025.1:2798872-2813289 GCA_029814765.1 Acanthurus leucopareius
TTTAAAATAGGCCATTCATTGAAGGTGCGCCTTATAATCCGATGCGCCTTATAGTGCGGAAAATACGGTAATAATAAAAACTGAAAAACATAAAATCAGCTCATTAGTCATCAACAGTCTGACTGTTAAAACTGGCTTTATAAACAAATCCGGCATTTACATTATAATTGAAATATGTGAATTATCACAGTTATACAGAAACATTGAAAAAAGCTGTAGAAACTACGGTCAAAGATGTTATTAAAGCATTATTTGGTACTCTGGTTTTGAATCTGGTTCATGTTCCCTTCGATATGATCAGTCTTCAAACTGCTGCTTGTTATCTGGGAGGTGTGTGCAGGCGTGTGAGGAGACACTCCTTCACTGAGACACTATCTACACTTAACACACACACTGCACACAAGTTCAACAGAAGAAAATACAGCTGTGCTGTTTATGTTGATATTTGAAGCACTGTCACCATTAAGACATTTCTTCTTTACTCTCTATAAAAACACAGGAATACAATTCACCTGCATGAATCAGGACCTGCTAAAGCCTGAAAAACACTCAAACACTCAGACACTCGAATGATTTGAGGAGGACCGAGAGCTCTGACAGGTGGGATGAGCCTGATTCTCCTCAGGACTGTCTCACCTGTCTCGGGACTCATCTGGTCCAGCAGCTTCACCATGCCCTCCCCCTGCATCGAGGTCCAGTGTTTGATGGGCGAGCCCCCTCCGATCTTACTGTATTGCTCCTGGATCTTTGGCGTGCGACGCTTGGCGATGAAGGGGCCAAGCTTACTGCAGAGGAAATGACAGATCAGAGAGGTACACTTACAACAGCCATTCACTATGATATAGGACAGTATTAACTTATAATAATGAACTCATACAACCTATTGGTTGTATGTCATTTGGTTAACATGCACATAAAAAAAAAAACAACAAAAAAACCCAAAGACAAATGGACCAGTAATGCCATTTCTTTTTGGACTGATGTCATGTTAAAAAGTGAAAACAAACGCTGCAAAGCACTATTTCTCAAAGTTGCATCAAAATCCAATTTGAGAAAAAAGAGAAAAAATCAGGTTTTTTGACCGTTCAGAAGTCACAAGCCAGACTTAAGACAAAACCAGCAATTATGGGTCACAACAAAATGCTGCTTCATTTTAAGGAGTCACAAGCTATTTTGGCCGAAGAACAACTGTTTCACAAGGATCTGTGTTGTTCATAATTCATATGAAAACAGGAAACACTCTGCTGCTTGACTGTTAGTTATTTTGAAACATAAGACGCAAAGCAACTTGACCCATCAACCTTCCCTATTTGTTGTATTGTCTGTATGTGTGTGTGTGTGTGTGTGTGTGTGTGTGTGTGTGTGTGTGCAAACTGTGTGTATGCAGAAGTATACTTCCTCATGCCAACACACTCCCCATTGGCAGTGGCTTGCCCCAAAAAACAATGCATCCTGCCACACTGTACCCTAACGACTGCTCAGTAACGACCTGAGGAACATGACACAAAGCTCAAGGCGTCGACAGGCCTCTAAATTCTCTACATTCCAATCTGAGCATCTACAGGATCTATGAAACCACTCTGATCCATAAACACCCTACTTTACCACAAACAGGACTCAAAAGATCTGCCCTGGTGTCACACACCACAGGAGACCCCCAGAGGTTCTGAGTCCATGACCCAACAAGTCAGAGCCTTCAGGCAGCATTAGGGGCACAGACACAATAATAGGCAGATGGTTTTAACGATGATTACTGTACTTAAGTGTATCAACATTTCATGTTGCGTCAAAAATTATGTTTTCACCATGTATTTGTACACTGTTTCTACTGCTTACAGTGTGAGTGTGTGTCTGTGTGTATATATACTCTCATTTGAGGAGATGTCAGCTGTGTTTTCTCAACCGCATTTACAGTGTTATTTTTAACTGTAAGCACAGCCAGTGTGAGTTCAAGACTGGGATTAGGATCCCCATGCAAACACACACTTAATGAATCTTACACTTGTCTATTGACCAATTACTGATAATTGTGATGTCTTTAGCCATGGGACATGCAAAAACTTGCAGATAATGATGAGGTCAGTCCCTCAGCTTGTAAGTCCAATTTTAGATCTATGCTTTAAATAGTCAAACAGTAAATTAGACTTGAAAAATCTGCTTTTACTCAGAAAAAAAATATGTGACAGCGTGTGCATTCATGTGTGAGTGTGTGTGTGTGTGTGTGTCCATAGTTCGCACTTCTGCACAGGAAGTTTCATCAGGTCTGTGTCCATGAAGAGCCGCAGAAGGAAGTCGTGAACGTCTTCTAATTTCTCGGGTCCCCCCATGTTCAGCATTAAGATTCCTGTCTTAGGTTTCCTGCGGGCACAAGAGATTCAGTATCAATAATTCATATCCAGCGTTTCCTTGACTCCCCACAAAAATGTGAAAGGCTGTTGATAATTAACAATTGTTAAATAACAGGCCTACATGAAATCTCACAGTATATTGATTTTGAAAAATGATCATGTCTGCTATTTTGTCAGTCGTTGTGCACAGATCAATTGTAAATTCTTGACTGCTAATGTCGTGATCATAAGGCAAACAAAAATGAGGTTCAGAAATATGGATATATCAACAAACACAGACAGATGGGTGATAAATTAAGGGAAAAACAAGAAAAAAGAGTGAAGAAACACTAGGATGACACCCCATCCACAGGGCACCAGGGGTCACTGGTCTAATAAGTAGGAAAATAATGTGAATTATGCCCTATGACCTCCAAATTGACAAGATCCTAAATCATGTAAGTCTGTGACATTACTGTTAGCTTAAGCAGCTGATGTTAGCCTTGAGTACAGCTTGTTAAATATACATATACTGAACTAGTATTTACTACTCAGTCACTTTGTAAAACTGTAATATGACTTTGGTTCAAGCAGTTGATGTTTGCTTACCCTGTCAGCCTGAAGCCCATTTTAGCATCAACAGCTAATATTAGCAAGTTAATGGGTCCTGGGATACTTTCAACTGTACACAACATCACCACTGTATTTATTATCACTTTAAGATCCACAGATGCA
This sequence comes from Acanthurus leucopareius, assembly GCA_029814765.1. Taxonomy (NCBI): domain Eukaryota; kingdom Metazoa; phylum Chordata; class Actinopteri; order Acanthuriformes; family Acanthuridae; genus Acanthurus; species Acanthurus leucopareius. Next base: position 2,801,935 of record JAQMCX010000025.1, read on the forward strand.
CAACTCTGGCTTCTACTTCTAATACACTTTGAACTATGAAAAATCTGCTGTCTCATTCATTGTTATTGCCCAGTTGTCATCTTCAAAGGATCGAAAAGAGGCAAAAAGCCAAAAGGACAGAGATAAAGGATTATGTGTCAAAAGACAGCAACAGACAGCAGAGGCTGCCCACAGATGGTCAGTGAGGATCCATTGTGCGATTTCAAAGAAAAACCAAAGAAGTTAAATCAGGACAAACTGGCATCTGTCTCTCAACAGCTCTGCTGTGAGCTCCACTTCAACTTTCTTCAGACAATTTTATACAAACTCCATGATGTTCAAACCTGAGAGATTACTCAGTTGATTGGTTTATAGCTTAATCATAAATGACATTTTTTATAACAGATTCATTTTAAGTCATTCTTCAAGCAAAAATAAAAGCTGATGGCAGCTTCTCTTGATCAGGTCTATTCTCTTGAATGGAACAGACATTACTACTAATGATGCTAATGATCTGATCAGAGTGACAAGATACTCTGCAATGCACCACCAAAGGTATTGAGGAAGAGAACTTGCTGCTAGTAAGCACAGACATAAAACAATGCAGGTTTAAAACCATTAAGGAAGATCATGTTTGTGTTTGTGTGTGTGTGTGTGTGTGTGTGTGTGTGTGTGTGTAAAAGAGAGAGAGACCTGTTTTCTTGTGTTTCTGGAGTAGCAGTTTGGGCTAAAGCAGCAGCAGTGGAGCGTCTCCTTACATTCAGACTGACGCTGCTTCTGGCAACTACAGCGGAAGAAGAACTGGTTATTACTGCAAGTGTCACACACACACATGAACACTATTTTCAACCTCCTTAAATTCATTTGATAAGAAAATAAAAAAAAATCATCACCATTAACACCATCACACACACTGTGTATTATTATGTCTGAGAATTCACTGAAACTTGTGATGTTTACACAGTATGAACACTCAAACCCAATTTCTCAACAATTATTGGATGGATTGTTGTGCAGTTTCATAGCTTCATTCATGGGTATTCATGGGTCCCAAGTAATATAGCATAAAGCTTTAGCTTTCTGAAGCTTTAGTTGTCCCAGAATTCGAGTTTTTAATCAAGGGTGCTCCTAGCTTTTACAACCCTAACCATCACTAGTTTAACTCTTAAGCTGTGAATTGCTACTTTAATTCCTTTCACAATGCACTGCATTACATTTAATAAAGATATTCTTTATAATGTGTGAATCACCTCATACCAAAATGCAGTCAGATAGATCGGGTAAATTTATGAAATTTTAGGATCTCATACAAAGTTTTGTAAAAGTTAAAAAAAATATTTTTATGAATAAACACAGGAATATGTACAAATCTCGATAAAATAATAACTTTTCGGGTTCCATAATGACCTCTTCCTAAGGTCACGCTAAGTGACACTAAACGCAACGCAATCACAAGACGTTTTAGTGCGTAAAATATCAAAGGTGTATACTACAAACTGCAGAGGACACCCAAGAACTTACATTTTCTAATTAATGTAATAACACAGACTAATTGATCTTCCCCACTGAATGCAGTACAGTTTTACTTTCATAACCCAGGCTGCAATCTTCGGAAGCGCCACCAGGAGGCCTTCTGTGATTATGCAAGTTTACAACGCTGGAATTGTGTAACTGTAATTCTTTAGTTGTTTAGTTGTTAAAACCTGAGCCGTTAACGTTGCCTTTTGTATTTACGGATTCCCTAGCTGTTACTTAATGCAGCACAAGTGAAGGATAAGTCCATTATATAACGTTAACATTTGACAGTAACCTATAGTAGTGCTGGACTACGTCAAAACAACGAGTTGGCGACAGGCAAATTACGGAAACACCGTCATTGGTCTATAAAATAAAAGCGAATCGACGGTCACCTTCCGGCATATTTTGGAATTTTGAAAGTACAAAAGATGAACACAGACAAGAAGCAAGAGACTGGAGTTCTTTCAGAGGGACAGATACTTGCTGGTGTTGGAAAAGTCAATATTTCAAGGGAATTCGCGTTGGCGCTACTGTGATATTGTGAAAGTCCACACAGGAAGTCCCTGCTAGCTTAACTCTCGCTTACGAAATTATGCCAATGTCAGCGGCGTGTTGTTGAGTTTACACTTTCATCACATGAAACGACACTGTTCTCTCACTCAAAACTTCATTTAAACTGCATCAAAGAAGCGGAGTATCACAGTTTAGTCTGTGACGTTTAATTCTGAGCGGACCTGAAATCATAGAACTTCAAGGTTTCTGTGTAAAGCTCGTCAGGCTAAGTTAGCTGCATAGTCACACTCACATTGGATCAAGCGACCGGCGCTGCCCAGGACTGCCATCATGATAAATTCCTATTTTCACTGCCGAGAAAAGTCTCTGTAATGGAGGTCGAACAGTAGTGCTCCTAGCAGCTGGATCAACGAGAATTTCCTCTCACTGAATCACTCGCTGGTCAGTCCGATGTGTCAGCCGGATTCCTTCAGCTTCCACCAGCTGGCCGTACTCACTACCGTCAAGTTTGTGGACGATAACTTCTACACTTCCGGTTTACATATTCAAGATAAAATTTTGATGACAAACGTGGAATGATTTTTTTTTTTTCTTTTTTAGTTAACTGTTATTCACCTATTTATTCCAAGTAATAAGTAACTATTGATTTTGGTTTCCATTTTTTTGAATCCATGCAAGTTTTGTAATTTTGTAGTTTCGTTTCCATAAAAGAATAAGAAAACAATCTCGTTATTCTCATCTCATTTAGGAATGAAAAAAAATAATCCAATCCGAAACAGAGTTACATTTTCAAATGATTAAAAAATAAACATAAACTGTTTTCACTTAAAATGTCAAACTATGTCAACTGCACTGAAAATGCTATTAAGCAAAAACTATGCCAACAACTTTTTCGAAATTTGAGTTATTCTTTTCTAACCCTATTTTTACAGGACTGACTGTGTTCTAAGGTGGTTTTGTAATGCATTAAACCAATGAATTTAGTTACTATCGGTCTTTTTTTAAAAAAAGTATGTACATTTAATGTATTAAGAAACCTTTATTTGTGCAGATTTTTGTGTTTGTGTGTTGGGGGTGCACATTTGTCTCTATGCATAAATATTAAAAAGATAACATGCTTTTATTGTCGATACAACTGCGCCCAATATCCGGTGTTAAACTAGATTACACTGGTACCTTGACGCAGAGCTGTTATCAGTGGGCGTCACAACTACGTTTGTCTAATTTAGAAGATAACTCCTCCTCAGCTCGTGCCGGCCACGCCCACAATAGAGAGTCATCTGTGTGTGTGAGTGTGGTTGTGTGTTCAGATAGTTTATCAGTTGAAACGTTCACTTTACCCATGTTTCTGGGTTAGGAAAGAAGCAAGGAGCAGAAGGAAAGAGGAGCACGAGGGACGAGGAACATTATTTATATGCTGAATACTTGTATTTTTAAGAGAAAGATAATATTTTTGAAATATGTTTTCCTTCTTAAACTGAGTAGCCTACTGAACAAACATTTTTACATATTTTCTACTCTGATATATTATATGGCTTACAGTGTATGGATAAAGTGCATTTCTTTGAGTTACTGTTTTCCTCTTACCTTTTTCTCTCTCCTTGTCATCTTTCAGTGTTGTTTTGAAACTCCTCAGACTGTCAGACAAGTTTTTCTGGACCTGATATCTGAAGTTGTTTCCTTCTTCCTTCCAAAATCACACCCCAAGAATGGAACAGGAAGCCAGACAGGGGAAAAAAGAACTGTTTGATCAAACAAACACACAAAGCAAGAAAACACAAGGAAGTCCTCACACACACATTTTTCTCTGTCTGTCTGTCAGTCTTCCCTGCACAGAAAATGGTGCTACATTTGTCATTGTTCTTTTTTTTTTATCATGTTCATATAGAGAATTTGTTAAGTTTTAAAAGTTTTTCCCATTAGTATCATGCCAGTGCAGTCAGTTTTATTTGAGCAGTGTCTAGTGGCTCTTATAGGAATTGCAGCTTAAACATATTTATAGCACTCAGCTGCTGATCAGTCCCTGCCCTGCGTGAAATGCCAGCACACAGTCAGTTAAGCTGTTTACTCTTCAAGGCAAATGCTGATAATGCTAACATGATTTACAGATATATATATATAATATGTATAAGTCAACATAATTTGAGTTATATAATTGTATGTACCTATGTTAATGCATGTACAGCAGTAATTTATGTACTTGTTACAGTATAAAACAGTTATTTGAAAATGTAGTTACAGTAATGTGACAGTAAAATACATGCACTTAATTTAAGGTATCCTTTAGTGCATTAACTACATGCATTTTGCTAACATGCTGCTCTAGAAGTTTAGGTATATTTTCCCCTTGTGGTTTTGAGTGTATTGTAACCACAATGTAGTTTATTGATTTAAAAAACAATCCTTTAGTTCTTCTATAGTAATTGTGAGGAAGGTATACTTACTACACTAAACCATACTTTAGTATCCTTTTTTAAGTCCACTTTTTTAAAATCTGTACTCATGTAACATGTAACTGAAGTATTACTCTTTCTGCATACATTTTTATTAGCATATTTTGTGCTTTGTGGGTATGTTTTTGCTTAATGTACCTAGAATTTAGTGTATCAGTTCTTAACTTTATTTTCAGGTATTTTTATTGTCATTTAAGTTTTATTTAGTTTTTACATGTTGTTTACCTTTTTTGAAGCATTTGAATGCCTTTATATTAGAAGATGCCACACAAATATACTTGGTTTGCATGAAGAGGACAAAAAAATAACATGAAAATTAATGCTGCTATTACCTGAAATACTCAGCAGGTGAGCATTATGTTTTAGCTATAATCAACAGTCAAAGAGAAGGGACAGTCTGCTCTGGAATAAAACAAAAGATCCAAACAAGGATAAACAAACTGCAAACAAAAAATAAAACCTCATACGAGTATTAGTTTTAATTCCATTTTATTGAAGTGCAGTTATTGAGTAGAGTTGTATTTCATTGGAGGAGGTGCAGCAGACAGTATGATGAAAACTGGAGGCTTATTTCATTTCATCTCATTTCTTCCTTTGATTTCCAAACTCAGCTCTGAACTTTCGGATAAGAGGCAAAATGTTTCCAAGACATGAGGAGACGATAGCAGTGCTTTGTATGTATGGTACATATAAACTTAATTATGATCATCTGGTGACAATATAATCATCACCAAACCACCAAACCACCAAGCCACAATCAGGGTGGTGGTCATCCAGCACAACTATGAGAGATATCATTGGTTGTGTTTATGTTTGTATGTATGTGTGTATGTATGTATGTGTGTGTGTGGCAGCACTGCAGTAATCACAAGCCAGATTTACTTTTTGTTTTGTTTTGTTTTTACATCAACGCTAACTAACAGATATCATTTTCAAATAGGATTTGATTCCACAGACTGATCTACTGAGGATTTCTTTTTCTTGATGCAAGAGGGACGCAAATGTTCTGTGACCGTCACAAACACTGGTTGGAAGTTTCCTACAGAGGTGCACTGCATTCACCAAAGAACAAATTTGGACACATTGGATCTGCTACTTTCAAGAAAGATACAATTATGAGTTAAGGTGTCAGTGTTCTCTTAGTCTAAGATGACGTGTTCTAAGTGACTCTTTTGATTTCAGTAAATCTTACCCACAGTTTTTCGAACTTTGTATGTTTTCAGCCCCAAACAGTCAACAAAAACTTCAAAAGATGACCTCATTATACTTTGAGAGATTTTCTTTCCACATCTGAGTAATCTGTGGTTTTTAATGCACATTTTGCCTTTGGCTGATGGACAGTGTGCCCTGACATTTTACTTATTATGGTTAGTTCTTATTATAACTTTCAGTTAAAATTTGCAATTCCGCATGATTATGCATGAATAATTAAGTGTTTTTTAAATTTTCATCCACACAAATACATCTGCATGTTTTTACTAAGCTGCACTTTAACAGCATCCAAGGCCACAGCTGAGACATTTTCTCCAGGACTTATAGAAAGTCTGTACTCACAAGAATCCACATTTTATTGCTGCTTAAATATTCAGCTAACATGAACAGAGGCAGAAATGATCATATTAAGGTTTCTAGTCAGAACAAACCAGAGGGAGCAGCAAAGTCTGAGGCGGGGCACAGCAGGGGGGATTTGAGCTGGTGGTGAGATGTCATGCACTTCACTTTAAAGACTTGAATTCTTCGGAATCAGGTTCATACAGAAACAAATCAGCTAAAGGGACAAAACATATTATTCTTAATAACATATTGTATGGCTAATATAGTGCTGCCACATGCCGGTGTGTGTGTGTGTGTGTAAGAGAGAGTGTGAGTGCTCATGGTCGGCAGCGCTGGATAAATCGTGGGTAGAGGCAGACATCTCGAATGTGATGTCGGTTCAGCAGCCAGGTGAGGAAACGCTCCAGACCAAGACCATAGCCACCATGAGGACATGTTCCATACTTCCTCTGAAACACGGACAAACACAAACACACACACAAACACACACACAAACACAAACACAAACACAAACACAAACACACAGCAGCCTGTTAACACACATCTTTACTAAACTCAGTGATCAGTGATGCAGTTAGACAGGAGCCCACTATACTAATGGGCAGGTTATCCACAGATCTGAAAAACCCACAGGATACATTTTGGTGATTGATGAATCAATCACCAAAATCTTTCAGCTATAACACAGCTGAACAAATGTGATTCCTTTTTGGATCAAGGGTCACAAAAGTTAAAGAAAAAAAAAGACAAAAAAATGCAGTTTTCTGTTACCTGGTCAGTGTACCAGTAGTACGGGGTCGGGTCGATTCCTTCTCTCTTGTATCCCTCCAGCAGCTCTTCGGAGTCCCAGATACGCATTGAACCCCCAACGATCTCACCAACATTTGGCATCAACACGTCGACCTGCCAAACACGTACACAAGAAACACACACACACAGCAGACATGATGTTCAGACGGTTCATCAGTTAGATAATGACTTCAAGGTTTCCTGCAAGCTGCAGTGTGACACTTAGACATTTACTTTTCTTTTCCATTGTAAAGCACTTTCAAACTGTTCCATAGACACTCTCATACCAGAAGAAATGTGTTGGGTGTCAGAGATGTTGTGCAGTTCATACCAATAATATATTTGTTTGCATTAGATCACTGTGGGCAGTATTATATATCCATGAGCAGGCTAGATAAAATTCAAGAACCTTGTTATACAGCATACAAAGGGTAATGTTTTAGATAACTTTTCTGTCAGTAAGGACATGACTGGAGACAGTTACTTTAACATATCTAACACCCCATCCTCACAGGCCTCCGGGGTGTGTGCCAAACATTCAGCCTGACTCAAGTTTTAGCCTGATGTTCTTACCGACTCAGTGAGGCGTGTGTCCTCCTCACAGCGCTGCATGTAGAAGGATTTGATCTCTGCAGGGAAGCGACAGAGCAGGATGGTCTCGTTGATGGTGTCTGTCATCAACCTCTCTGGAGCTTCAGGGATGTCCTGAGAGCGAGACAGACAGCACAGGAGTCAAAACTAAGTAAATATCATCATAGCTAATAAAAATTTAATTTCACCCATAAGAAATCAAAACATAAAATAAGGTTTATAAAAGTAGATTAAACTAGATTAAACTCAAGTGTTGTCATGGTGAATGTGCAGACTTGAGCACCTCGAGCTTTTTGAACAGATCAAGAAAGACCGTAAGTTTTAGTCACATGTTTCTGACACATCAGTGCTCTGGCTGACAGTAAAGACAGGTGTGCCCCCTACAGGTAAAAATGGAAACTGCACAGGAACTGAGCCCTTTGAATCAACAGCATGAAATCAGCTGACTGTTCTTTAACTAATTGCTACAAAACTTTCTCACATATCTCAGCATCTCCTGATGAAATTCAACTGCTCTTTTTTTAATCTGTCCCTTCTAAGTTCTATGACTTTATGAGAGTATAATTACTGGAGTAAGCCTCTTAGTTGTTGTTGTTATCTTCAACCCTCTAAAAAAATATATACATGTAATATTTAGTCTGATTTCTTATTTCTAAAGAACTAGTTTATATCTACAAATTCATCACTTTGAGTTATAAATTTTGGTACACTGGTTTTTAGCATTGATTTGTGAGGGTTAGGGGTTCAATATCTGTCTTTCTCCAACTAAACATGCATCCATTAAAACCCCAGACCTTCTGGTTAACTGTACTTAGACAGTTACACCCTTTTGTAAAAAGTAACTAAAAACTCTCACAAGATTACTGCTGACAGTGCACTCTGTCACTGCAGACAAAGGTGTGAACAGTCATTGTGTGCTCACAGTAACTTACTTTGATAATGATATTTGTCAGATTTTCTGATGGGCATGTGTATGTTGTGTTTGGTTGTCACCTCTCCAAACTCGTAGTAGGAGCCGTCGTCCTTCTTGACATCATGTTCTCTGAGCCACTCAATGGCTTCAGTGTAGTTCATCCTCTTGAATGGCCTCTTGGGGGGTTTGAAGTTCTAGAAAATAACACCATCATATAAGAAATCCAAAGTTAGATTTTTTACTAAATATCAATTATCAACTCAATTTGCTTATGAGGATTTGTGTGGTCAAAAGCTCATGAGCTGAAACAAATGGACTCTAAAGTGAGTTTGTTTAAGATTGTCAAACAGTGTTCTAAAGTTTAAGAACGGAATCAGAAGTTTCACAAAAATACCACTGTTACTGTTAGTGTTGATTAGTCATCACAATGAATTTTCAGCAATCATCAGTAAAGTGCTGATTAAATTGAAAACTGATTGTGCACCCTGTTTTAGCTTAAACCTGACGTACAGGGTTGATGTCGTAGAGCAGCTGTGCAGCCGGGGATTTGAGCACTCGGTCCACCACGTCACACACCAAGTCCTCCAGTCTGTTCAGCAGATCCTCAAATGTAATGAAGGGACACTCAGCCTCGATGTGGGTGTACCTGGAAGCAGAAAACAATGAGAATGCAGGATGCTGACAAGCTCTGCTTTACAAGACAGAAAACGGTTCCATCAATGTACTAACATGAGATTAAATCTACAGCTTGTGGCTCTCATAATTAATACTACTCACAATGTTGAACTTGGCAATCTGACTGTATTTTGCAGTGCTTTCTTGATGTTAAGCCGCAGAAGCAGCACTAATACAATCCTTACTCTCTTGTTAGAATGTCACACTGTGCTTACACTGTGATCTCAGCAGACCAGCACTTAGCTTACGCTCAGCTATGCACAGGACAGGCCACTACACTACACTGTGGGTGAAGCTTGGAGCAACTGGGATAGGATGTCATGCATTACTCACTAACATCTGCTTACATCTGGCTTTTGTCCTCAGTGGGTGAGGGCACAATCTGCATTGATTCCTGGGTAAAATGAGTCTGCGGTAGTCATGGGTATTTATTGGCTCCAGCTTCGATCAGCTGTGATGGAAACATGACAACCTGAGGGACCGCAAAGTTTGCTCTTTTCTCAGAAGCAAATCCTTTGGGGCAAATATTTGCTTAAAGCCACACAAATTCAGACAGCTGCTGACATGCAACGAAAAATCTAATCAGAAAAAGATATTTAGAATTTATTTAAGATAAAGCTGTTGATATTGTGGCCCAGATAATCACACTGCAAATGTTTTTATTCTCAAAGTTTTGGTTTGTCATATCACACTAAATTATTTGAATTGTTTGAGTTTTCTTTTGAACCTTACTGATGTCAACAGTTTGGCTTCTTTGCTACTTCTCCAGTTGTTAAACCGCACTGGGACATTGCAGAAACTAGAAAAAAGGATGAATCAGTGTTTAACACCATACTCACTCTGACAGGTGTCTGCGGGTCCGGGACTGCTCAGCCCGGTACGACTGGGCGATACAGAAGGTGTCGCCCAGGGCAGGTATGCAGGTCTCCAGGTAGAGCTGGGAGGACTGTGTCAGGTATGCCTGCTCACCAAAGTAGTTGAGGTTAAACAGCGTGGAGCCGCCCTCCACCTGAGTCTGCACGAGGGTCGGAGGAGTGATCTACAGCAATGAAAACAAAAGAAAACAAAAAAAACTAACAGTGGTTAGAGAGCTGTGATCACAGGTCCGTCTGAAACAGAAGAGATGTTTGTATCTTCTATCAGTTATATGTTCACTAATGTCTGGTTGCAGGGTTTGTAACATAAATTAATTTGTTTAGTTTTTAAGGTGAACAATCTCTTATCCAAGCTTTCGTTCCATCATACTGATTTGAACAGGTCAATACACAAAGAATTTGTAGTAGCATTTGCTCGTAGAAAAACTTTGTCAGGAGAACATATCAGTTAATCATTTATGTATGGAGGTTCTTTAAGTAATAAATTATGATTTTAAGCCAGTAACTCACTGATGTACTGACTGTCACCTGTTAACCAACTCCTCATGTGTCCTGCTCTTATGTGGAAAATTTCTCAAACCCCGCAAGGAGTCAGTTCATGGCTGCAATTATTATTGACTAACTTCTTAATTAAAACAAAATTGAGTTTGTTGGCTGCATCATAAACAGATACACAAACTGCTTTTCTGATGCAGTTAGACTATCAAAATGCACTTGCATCTTCAATCAATCAGGAGAGAAATCTTATGGATTATACCTTTAAGACAACTCTAAACATAGGTAATAAAGGGATTTTGATTTGATAATTTGTTAATTCATTCATGTCTGGTATGAGCTACTCCAGCCAATTCATACTGTTTACTCATTCAAAATATACTAGAAAATGACAATCGGCTTAAGACCACAAACCTAGGCCACATGCACACATTTGCTGATAAAACATGTTGCCAAATCAACCTAAGGAGCTTAACAAGGGAAAAAAAACCAGGCCATTTAACCTCCTGCCTTAAATGGGTACACACTTAACCTGGGTTTTTCACCTGCACATGACTCAAAGCAGAATCAAAAGAAAAAGGTACAGATCATATGCTGTTTGTTTGCTGAAGCAATGATTAACAATTAAACTTTTAGTATCCTGGAAACCTTTTTCAGTTCAATACAAGCAGAATTTAATATCAAGAGCCATGAGCAGAAAAAAAAAACTTTTAATAAAATAAAAAGCCTTAGAGTTAAGTGAATCAAGCTATTTAACTTAAGTAAAATTGTATATACTAAGACATCAGTAACTGGAAACCCAAACCTGTGTTCCTTTAAAATGTTCAAAAAAAAAGAGAAAAGAGGCAACAGATGAAAGTGACTTGACAGCAAAACTGTGATTTTTGTGTTGGGCTGCTTCACATCATAGTATCCGCGGTTGAATAAGTGGTCCCTGAAGCACTGTGTGACGGTGGATCGAACACTCAGGATCTTGGAGACGTTCTCTCCTCTGATCAGC
>JAQMCX010000025.1:2813389-2832992 GCA_029814765.1 Acanthurus leucopareius
GCTATTTTTTAATTTCGTTGCGCCTTTTGGTACAATGACAATAAAAGGAATTCTGATTCTGATTCTGATTCTGATTCTTCTGATCAGTAACTGGAAACCCAAACCTGTGTTCCTTTAAATTGTTCAAAAAAAAAGAAAAAAGAGGCAACAGATGAAATTGACTTGACAGCAAAACTGTGATTTTTGTGTTGGGCTGCTTCACCTCATAGTATCCGCGGTTGAATAAGTGGTCCCTGAAGCACTGTGTGACAGTGGATCGAACCCTCAGGATCTTGGAGACGTTCTCTCCTCTGATCAGCATGTGTCGGTTGTTCAGCTGGACGTCAACGTCTGACTCTTCGTTCAGCAGGTTGTCGGCACCTCCTGCCGGAGATAAGCCAATCAGCTCCCAGAAGTCGCAATGCAGCTCATGGCCTCCAGGCGCCTGGGGGGAAAGACAAAAAATATCATTGAAATTTCACGTTTCATTGCAGTTTCACTCTACATTATTTCTGAAAGTCCTTGGGAATGTTGCAGGATTTCATCACTTTACATGTCACTTTGGAGGTGTTCGAGATGTTTAGTTTGATTCCGTTTTGAAGCAAACTGTCCATCTCTTCAGTTGTGTTTCAGCTTCTGGTTATTTTCACTTTCATTAAACTGTCTTTACAGCTAAACAGCTGTTGGTATATCCTCTAAAATGTCACTATTTTCTGACTTTCTACCTGACAAAATAGTGACAAATGCCCATCAAAACACCCTGGCACTCATGGTGACCTTTTAAAATGTCTTGTTTTGTCTGATAGACAGTCCAAATCCTACAGATATTTATTTTACAGTGACAAAAAAAGGGAAGCAGTAACAAAAGTACTTTCATTTTCATGCTAGTTCTCCCCTGGGGAAATTTTGGTTCTTACTAGTTTTTTACATTGTGCGGCAGACAAAAAGACAAAAACTTCACACATTTATAGTATCTCTGTATCAGCAGAGTAAAGGGATAGGGGAAGAGATCATTTCAAAACAGGATGCATTACCATATTCAAAGTAAGTACATTTCAAGTCTTACTAAAACTGAAACTAAGTAATGTACACCACAAATCTAAAAAAATAAATTTCCACAGCGGAACATTTGATTATTTGTGAAATTCAGACACATATGAGTTGTTAAGAAACACTTTAGACTGGGTCATGACCTGCATCATTAAAATATACTGTTACTAAGTAGGGTGAGGCAAGCACTATCAAAAAAGATTAACAACCTGCTGCATGAACATGTGGATCACACAGTGGCCTGGTTACCAGGGTTCATGGAAACATGTGGGATGTCCTGTGTAACCTGCTCTCTCTGTGTAACCTGGTCTCTTGTGTGCAGGTTTTGACTGTTATGCAAGAGGTGTGTTTACCTGTTTTCCCTCAGGAACTGGAGTGACTGTTCCATACAGAGCTACAGTACTCTCTGTAGACAACACCAAGCCGTTGTAGCACTGACACTGAAAACAAGAGCGGAAAACACAAGTCAGTGTTAGTTTCATTCAGAGAGTAGAACACAGTCTGAAAAACACCTGACTTTTATATCAAAATCACAATTAAAATTCCAGCCTGAAAATTTTAACTGAAGGTTTAAAGATTTTATGAGTGTTTGTTACTCTATCAGACCACAAGTGTGGTAGTGACTGGATGTGTATCTATACACATAAATCAGTTTTCTTTTTTTGGTTGAACTTTATCCAGGTTTTAACATTTCTCATTTATAAGTTATTTTGATTTCAGAATACATTGACTTAAAAGTCATCAAGGCTGTAAATTTCAAAAACCGAAAAAGAAAAACTTATTTGGCCCTCCACACAGAACACCATCAGAAAAAGACAATTCATCTTTGAAGATCAAAAATGACAGTGAAGTGATGTACCTCACTGTAAAAACTGTGAATTGTGTAAGTTATTAAGCTGTACCAGTTTATCAGACAGGACACACTGGAGGAAACCAGTTCCATCTCTCAGCACAATGAACATCAGATTCTTGCCTGTAGGACACAAGGAATCAAGTCAAGTCAATCATGATCAGAGAAGGAGACATTTGGGATTTATGTGTTGGCATTTCTGCTCTGAACCCAGAAACAGCAACAAATATATCAAAGAAAACATTCTCATTTAAACTCATTTTTAAAAATTGTCAAGTTTTTTTTTTAAAAAGACACATGTATAGCATAAGAATATATTTTTTCACAATGTGTCAGCCTCCTCACCCTGTCTCCTGAGACGATGAACCCATCCGAACACTTTTACTCTCTGATCTCTCTTGGCCTCCAGATGATTGATTTTTACCTGAAAAACACAGTCAACATGCATCTTCAGGGCATTAGCACAATAAGGTAGAACTGTGTTCAGGGTTTGGTACTTTCTTGGTAATCCATAAACTATCTATTAAGTGTTTATAGATTGATTATAGATGCAAATTAATAGGTTATTAAACGTAAATCTATTAAAAAAAAAGAAATCACAAAAAATTTTAGTGGCTATTTGCACCAGCATCCAGTGTGCATTAGGACAAATTTAGGAGCAGAAATAATATGAAGAATCGTTAAAGACTGACAGCTTCAGGTTCAGGCAGGCTTGAATCCTTCTCAATGATGATCTTTTTGGCCTCTTCCAAGTTCTTCTCTCTCCTCTCATTGTCCTCTGCCTGCACAAAGAACATGAAGCAAACATACTACATCTGCATCTTGGTCATATTGAGAGGAAAAATGTAAAGTGACAAAGTTGCCCAAAAACCAAAATATCTCTTAATGTTTCTCTATCAGGAGAGGATGTGGAGAAGATGGGAGATCACACACCTCTTTCTTATCTTTGGCATCAGACTTCATCTGCTCACGGTTGAAGGCTTTCTTTGCATTCTTCATCTGCGTCTTAGAGATCACTGCCCAACGCTGAGGACACAACAGACAAATATGGAGACACGAAGACAAATTCACTGAATTAACAACAGTATCATGATCTGTTTCTGTAGGTTTTTTTATTGCAGTGAAACAGTGCAGCTGCTGACTTTACATTAAAAAAGTCTTTCAAATGAAAGATGAAAAAGTAAAAACAGATTAAGGAGCTTTGGTTGAAATAATACATACAAACTCCTTTTAGGAAACAGATAAGAGAGGACTTCTTTTAACCTAAAACTAGATGGAATATTATCTTGTGTTTTCAGATTAGGAACTAAGGAAATTTAGTTTTTAAAACCAACCTCTCCCTCCTTCTGTGATTCTACGTAGATGGTCGGGAAGGGCTCCTTCCCAGCAAACATCAAGGCCTGTCGGGATTTGTACATAAACAAATTAGATGCTGATATCAGCGCAACTGGATTATTCAGTAGAGCAAATGGCAACAAGATCCCCACTGCTATTCTACTACTCATAATAAAACCTGTAAAATTTAACTTGTTAAATAACACATAGCTGGATACAGCTAAACAACAGAGAGAATTTAAGCTACATGATCGTGTACCTTGAGAGGAGTTTTAAAGGGTTTTTGCTCTGTGCCATCTCCATCCTGGTCACTGCCACATTTATCCGACACATATAACTCACCTGTGGAAAAAGAGGCAGAGTGAGACACAGCACAGCACATTTTACATGGCATAAAACATACCTGTGGGAAGTATGTTTGTAGCTGCTTTAGGAAATGAGTATAGATTCAGATCCACTGAGGAACCACTGAGCTTGGGTGCTCCTGACAGGGCAGGTTAGTCAGTTATGGGAGGACGACTAAAACACTGGTGGTTTTGAAAACGTATTACTTTGAAATATTACTTACTTTTCAACAACATGACTTATACATAATCTGGGAGATGAGAGTTTATGCTAGAGGCTATTAGTTTTGCTGAACTGACAGCTGCCATCTGCATATTAAATAGTTCAACAAGTCCAGCACATAAAGAAACTAATTATAGTCAGGTTGCTTTGTCCTCTAAATGGCATTGAGTCAAGAATAGTGTCTCCATCAGGACTCACATGATGCTCGAAGCAGCAGGATGTGTGAAAAGGTGTTGATTTTGTCTGAAACGGAAAATTTGGTTTCCAGTAAATCTCCACCTTGTTAAAGGATGAGTCAGGCCCACTTGGGTAATATTGAAAGTGAAAGAAATATTTTAAAAAAAGGGGAAAAAAAGTGCTTAGCCATTTGTAGTCTTAACAGACTGGAGAGTGACAGTCAGCATAGATGCAGTGTTGGTGATATTGTTTGGATTCTGCAGGAAGGTCTGAAGCCTCCAGTTAAGGTTACTGCTAACCTGCTAACCTCCAGCTTTGTCAACTGCTAGAGCTAGAGCAAAACTTTCAACTGCTATAGCTAAAGCTAGAGCAAAACTTTAAAATTCTGCCAAACACCAACAGAGATACCTACCAATCAAGTCAAACACAACTGAAAACTTTCCCAACATGGCCACAAGTATGTGGACACGGTACCATTCAAAAGTCGAGATCAATCTCCAGCTATATCAGCCCAAACTCTCTGGTTTCAGACTTTCCACCATATTTTGAAACACAATTGCAAAGATTTGCACCCTTTTTGCCACAGAAGCATTAGTGGCCACAGGAGCAAAAGTGATGTTGGTTGCTTTGGGCCTGGCTCGCAAGTGGTATTCTCATTTATACCACCTGTGTTTAATGGGGCTGTGGTCAGGGCTTTGCAAAGTCCTTCACACCAAACTGGGAAAACAGTTTATTTGTAGATGAGGCAAGTTTTTCACAGTCATTTTCTCCTTTGGATAAAGATAAATAATGCGTCACTGGGTGGATGCAGCTTATCCTGAACCTGAAGATGGTCTCACGCACAATTATGAAACTAAAAGCATTTCCAGTGTTACATACGAATCGAAAATTGTTGGTATTTGTTACAAGGCACGACGGACCTAACTAAAAGACTGTACCATTAACGTTACAAATGTCAGTATTACACTGGGTTTCCTGACTGACGCACCCCTTACCTGCTGCACAGCAATCTGACAGCTGTCATGGCGAAATATCACTCATCAGTTCTCTCTGCCTGGCACACAATTTTTATCCATGATCTTTAATTCATACGGAAGCCGTACATTGAATTCAGGGAATGTGTAACCTTGCTTAGTATGAATGGATATTGAATCAGACACCTAAAGAAACACATCGGCGTTAGCTAGCATGCTAAGTGCTAAGATCACAGAATCTGATGCAAGACACACATGTCTTTGGAGGCTAGCTCACAAGCTGGCTAGCTTTGGCTAAACTAATTTCTTTCTTACCAACTGAGATTTGTTCCACACCTTTGGATATATCCGTCGCCATGTCAGCACAAGTGCTATGTCAGTCCGCTGAGAAGTGGAGTCTGAATAATTGTCGTTAAAAAAAAAAGAAGATTAAACCCCGTTAGCTACCGTGCTGTCTCCTCGGCAGCGACGATGTAAATTTGCGTCAGCTCAGTTGCAGTACTTCATTCAGACCGACCTATGTGATTGGTGGGTCTCTTTGTCAGTTGCGGAAGCCGAGAGCTGCCATAATGCCATGGTCGCTATTATCTTTTTTTTTTTTTTTTTTAAATCTGTTCTCTCGATACTGATATTTGTTATCGCGAGTTTAAGGAATATTTTAATGGGTTATCTTTATTAGCAAGGATCGTTGTCAAGTGATAACGGTACATACTAATGCATTAGATATATACAATTTTTAATGGACTCATTAATAGCAGTCCTGATAACGTGGGTTATTCTGAAACTTTGGCAATTATGAAGCTTGGAACTATCGGGATCTGATTGCAGGTACTTCTGAACATCCTTTTCAGCGACAAACGTGGGTCCTATGCTATGCCTCAACCACACTTGTCCCCAAACTTTGCTCATTGGCATTCAAAGTTGGCATCATATTTCCATTTTTCTGGGAAACAGACATATAAAGATGTTCTGATTTTGTATTTGGAGCTATAAGAAAGAGTTTCGGTCAGGAACAACCAGGGAATAAATAATGTTCTTCAATATTCTTAAAACAAATGCTAAAAGATACACAAGGTTTCACATTCATAATTATTCAGTCTCATCAATGCAGGACATCATTTTCATAAATATACACTAGGCCTATAACAATGTTATTTTATCACGAGGTGATACAATAATGAGCTTATTCTGCATATATTGAATTTATTTTATAATTTAACCAAAAGAAAGGACTTATGAGTCAAAAAAGAAGAAGGGTGGAACTAGAACCTACCTGTGGACATGCTGGACGTGTAGTCCCATCATCTAACTGTTTGCAAACATCTACCAAACTTCTTTGTCAGAAGTGGTGATGTCTGCATTGGGATATAAATTTGTCCACCAGAGCTCTGTGCATTGTGTTAACCTATGGTATAAGCAGCAGTTACTTAGATCTGCCATATAAAGGTCAAGGTAATACTTGACATGAAACACTCAGTAGTTGCTTACTGTAAGAAAGATCAGTTTGAATTCAACTGTATAATCGTAGATGGTTTCACACAGGTTTACTTTTGCTTGTGACACTTAATGATGTCATAGAGTCTAGGAAGAAGATGTCTAATTATATTCAGTTGTAAATTTTCACATCCACATGGATTCAAGTCAATTTTGAAAGTAACTGAAATGTTCACTTCACAGACAGGACCTTGAACTGACCTCTGCAAGTGTGAGATTGTTTCTTCAACATAGGATGGTGCAAAAACCCTCGACAGATACCCTACACTCCAGTGACAGACAAACAAAATGCTCAAACTTAGGGACGGAAAAGGCTGTCTGGGGCTGTTGCTGGCCAAAGCCTACACCTTTGGCAGAGTGCAGGTGTCTGGTTTGCAACATGAACTTAAGCAATCAGTCCTTATGGGATGATTAAGGTGTGATTTGAAGGATTGAGCGAGATAATAACAATAAAACAGGTAGTAAATCATGGACATGACTTTACATTTATCAGATATTGTGCCATCCTTCCACATGAGCAATGTAATTTTGATAATTTCTATTTTCATTTTACTGAGCATTATAAAAGATGGAAAACAAATCACCTTTAAAACTTCAGACAAGGACCTTGAATAGCACCATTTTGAAATTGCCAAAACCCTGTAGCTAAGGACTTGTACGTCCACTTGTTTCTGAAAATCCTTGTATTCATTTTATTGATCTCTTTAGGGGGACCACTTGAAAGATTAGTATTAGGCAGTTTTACAAACCATTGACATCAAATTGTAATATGCTGTTTTTTGGAAAGGATTTGCAAATGCACCTTCAGTTTTTGTTTTAAATAGATGACCTGGGTCAGTGTTGTCACTTGTGTGGGGAAGAGTAATGTGAAGACTCAGATAACCCATACTGGGTAACACTTAACTTGGCTAACAAAAGCTCTGCCAGTTGGAGTGGTAGTAGTCATAATAGTAATAGTCTTTAATTAAGTTTATGATATTTTACATAAATATCATCATAGTCCAACAGTTGATAATAATATTAATTATGCTGTTGCTGCTGCTGATAATAATAATAAATGCATATACAAGAAACGCAATAATATGCTTTCTTGTTACTTAAACCACTGCTCTTTACATTACAGGTGTTTATACTGCATCCAACCATGCGACTGTCTCTATTGCCATACTGGAGCTGTACATTCACTGGAAGACAGATGTTCCCACAGACACCAGACATTACGCACATGCCTTTGAAAAAGGATTGTGTTTTATTTACAGTGATTTTCATCAGAATGACAATACAAATGTTTTATAGACCAACTCTCCACAGAATTCATTCAGAGCTGGAGGAGGTAAGCTGTGGCTGCACATGTGTGTTTGTGTGTATGTGTGTATAGGAAACAACAGCATGTGTGGCAGCTTTTGGCAGAGGAAGTCCTTGGAATCATCAGCAGCCTCCTCTTCCTCTTCTCATCCTCCCCTTAGCTTCCCTGCTCAGTGACTCTCTCCTCTCTGTCCAACAACCTGAGGAAAAAAAATTTAATATAATTTATAAGTAAAATACACTTACAACCAAACCTTAATATAAATCAATTAAGTCATGATCATCCATACCCTTTTGAAGTCTTTCATGTTAGTGGCCTGTACAGGAGTGCCTATGAATGTCAGGTAGTTGATTTTTGTTGTCTCCTCATCTCCTTGGTTCGACTTGACAAACAACTGTTGAAAACACAAAACAAATAAAAACAAAGGATATATACTATCAATAAATAAATGGCTTTCCATGCACTATGTTGCATAGCAAACATGCAGTGGATGATCAGGCCTTCTTCTGCATTGCTTAAAATTATCGAGTAAATCCAATGCAGTAAGACAAAATTGAACCAATGAAATTTACTGAAATGGAATTAAATAAGAGATCTCTGGGGTAGTTTTAATTCAGCTAAAATGAACCCATACAGATCAATCATGCTGAAAGTAAAAAAAATCTCATAAAATCAGGGAGGTCTGCATGGAATACTTTGTCTGTGGAAAGCTAAAAATTTATCCAAAAAAATAGCACTGTCTGCCCCCCCTGAGGCAGCTCATCTACAAATGGAGAGCATGGACAATGCGTGCTAGTCTGCCTAAAAGAAGACCACCTATTACAATAACCTCAAAAGCGAATCTAAGCATTACTTCTCAGAATTTACGAACCACCTCTCTGCATCTGGGACACAGTCTTTCACAGTAAGGAAAAAAAAAGAAATCAACATGCATTTATTAGGAATGTTTCTCTGCGTTCAAAAAAAGAACAAAGCTCCATGTCTCAACTTTGCCGGAGAGCACCTGGAGAAACTGAAATTTTCTTGATGTCTATTTCATGGATACAGTGATGAGTTCAAATATAAATGTTTGGTGGCAACCAAAAAACACCATGTTAGGTAAAAAGTCAGCATTACACACCACCAAAAGATCTTCCCCCAACAGTGAAGCTCAGTGGTAAGAACATTAAGATGAGTTTGAGTGAAGTCAAACAATCTGCTGGATTAGAAGGTTATAAACAAACTCATAGAAAGAAAGAAAGTCTCCAGTGTAATATTTTTAGTGGCAATAAACATATTAACCTTACTTCAGAGCAAGTAAATTTTCAATGTGCACACTTTGAAATGATACATGGTTGCTGCTGCTGATGTAAGTATATGACTGAAATGCATTAGCAAGTGTTTTTTAATAGATTTAATTAAGAGACTTTGTCTATTGTTCTACTACTGTTATTTTTCTGGAGTCATGTGCTGTCTGGTGCTTACCGTAACACTCTGTACATTCTGAAACTTGACGTAGCGCAAAGGAATCAAACCGTCGTCTTTGTAGTCTTCTTCTGACAGTTCCAAGGCCTGAGTGGCTTCACACCGCTCAGCATCGTCAAAACCCATCGACCGGGGGAGATTGATGAACACCTTCACCACCTTAGGGGCTTGGGCTAAGACAGTAGCAAAGAAGGCAGGAGGGAGGACAGAGCAAAGGACAGGATGTTAGTTATCAGGGAACTCTTTTCATTGTAGTACCTCCAGACGAGTGATTCAGTTTTTCACTGATGTATAGAGCAACATAAAAAAAAACTCACCAAAGTCTGAGGCCTGCAGTTTCATAGAGAAGAGCTTAACAGGCTGGTTGAAGGCGATAGTTATCAGCAACTAGACAAGAATAAAGGAAAGCACAACATTAGACATATAACCATCACATTCAACTTTTCATGTGCTGAAGGATGGCGCTAACTTGTGTTTTCAACTTAATATTAAATCAGCTCATTTATAGATGCATAGATAATAAAGGCATGTTAAAAAATAATAGCCAATTGAATTAAAAAAGTTATCTAGGAATAAAGAATTTTTAACTTGAGGTTTAGCTGCTATTACAGCAATTACCTGAAGCTCTGTTCTGGCAGTAATCAAAATCGTAATTGCACAAGGGGAATAATGCATGGTGGAGCAATTTTGAGAGGTGGAAAAATGGTTATCACGCCTGATATTTTGCATGATACATCGCAGAGGGAATAGACTCCTTTTTAGAAGGCCAACTGCTCTCTCTCACTAACATCATCATTGGCTTAATGGATGGCCAAGTGTACTGAAACTAACATACAAGACTGCACATTTGAACCTATAGAGATTATTACAGAAGCTCTAACCTGTTCATCACAGTCAGATTCCAGGTAGGAGGAGTCTTTGATTAAGCAGTTATCAAAGCCACAGTCATCGCTCTCATTGAGGCACTCACAACCTGCTTTATTGACAAAAGGCATGAGGTCCATCTGAAAACAAAACAAAGCAAACAAGACAAAATCAACTTCTTAGTCTACGTCTACCTTCATTTTACTTATATTTTTATATTTTAAATCTACAGATACTTTGAAAGAAACTCCTAAATTTTCACTCTCTCACTGTTACTAATTTCATGGCACATGTAATATCATATCATACTCTCTACAGGACTAAGGAAGTTCATATCTGGACTGCTACCAAAATGGCTTGTTAAAGAGTAATGTAAAACAAATGCTAAACAGTAGTTGGGACTATTTTAAAACTGTTGACAGTCAATTAAAACTAACTAAAAGTGATTCTTAAACCCTGGAGGCATGCAACTTAGTTTTTGTTTGATAGAAATGTCGGGAAAATTATCCACTCACGTATCCCTTGGGAATGTCGGAGTCCTCGCTATTTCCTGGATCGTTCTCTGTGTGCTGTTTGATCTTCTCCTCCAGACCTGCAGCATCTGCTCCCTGATACTGATCCACCCGAACCCGGTTTCTGAAGAACAAGAATGTTGGTGTGGCTGAGATGTTGTTGGTAGCCGCTGTCGCCTGAGAAAAAAAGAGAAAGGGTTTTGTAAAATTAGTTTTGCAAATTTGAAACACTGTTTTAAGCTCACTGTAGTTTTAAAAACTGTGCTGGATTTCCTGGCTTGAAGCTTCTTGTTTCTTATTCTGTACCAGCATCTCCTGACTCTGCCCTGCTCAGACCACCTTTGAATGTGGTCTAAATGACCAGAGCTCAAAACGCATTGAGGACACATTGAGTGCATTTACACATACAATTAGAGTTGTCACCTGGTGACTGGATCAGCCAGGAAAGATGTGTACAGCCTTTTTTGATTCAATCCCACGTTACATAATCTGCTAATTACTAAATATATGGACTTAATGGCTGCAGGAAATAGTCCCCACATATGCACTCTTACCGTGCGAGGAATATTGTCTTAGCGCTACCACATTCAGCTGTTTAAGGAGTACACTAATTAGTGCTGGGCAGTATGACCAAAAATGTATATCACAGTATTTTTCAAAATTATTTCAGTTTCACGGTGTATGACGATATTTTCTTTTTTCATGGACGCTTGCAAAAAGTAGCGGCAAGTGTACGTACGCCGCGACGTTTTGCAAGCCGGACCCACAGCGCTACCTTTGCTGCGTTCTGTTACCAAAGTTATGTACCCTACACACACAACAGTATTGGGGTATCTGAAAAATTCATATCATAAAAAAATATATATATATATATCGGTATTCAGTTTGAACCGGTATATTGCCCAGCACTAACACTAAGTCCTGTTTTTTTTAAAGAAAAAACCCAAAACCATATAGTTGAGAGCTGAAGACTGATATCTCCAACAGTAACCAAGGGTTATGGAGCTAAACACCACAGACTGGATTGGAAAGTTAAAGGTATACAGGGACAAATTAACACGTTAATGGTTTTGGTCTAATAAAACCAACTTAATCATGAAGGAATTACACTTCCTATAGACCACGCTGACTCTGGGGAGAGTTTGGTCCACCAGTTGGCATTGCCAAAATGTCATGAGATGACTGGTACCAAATTCATGTATAGTATGCCTCTGAAAAACAAACAAGCAAGCAAACAAACAAACAAAAACCACCTTTTCAGTGATGATCAATCATTTCAGAATTCTCTTTTTGATGCCTCTTACTTTGATTATATAGTTTGCTCAGTGCTAATTTTTGCCAAGAGTTCACTTAGAAATGAAAAAGACTAATACTGTATCACTTTAACACTTGAGAAAAAAAAAAGTGCGACATAGGTTTAAATTGCCTCATACAGAATTCCAACAGGATGTCAGTTCTCATCCAACTCTGCTAGGAAAATCATTGAGTTACAATATGATGAACATTAATATCAATGCTAAAGCTGGGATTTCAGAGAAAAGTTATTCAAGAATGACTTTAAATGACAGTTACTCTTGACGTTTATTCTTTTCTACAGCTGTGTCTGGACCAAGTCGGGGATGTTGCTTGCTAGACTTACCTGACAGACATGAACATCTACTTCAAGGAAGACAACCTGTGGGTACTTGTTGCTCAAATTATTGAAAGCTGGAGCTATTCTGACACAGGGTCGGCACCTGACAACGTAGAAGAGAGTATGTTAATGATTTGCTCTGGTATCTCAAGTAGCCACAAGAGTTGACCAGTCAATTAATCAACAAGGCTATTAATTTAAGTGAAGAGTTCTTTTATAAAGACATAGCTAAACTTTGGCAACTTCCAGCATCAGAACAGTGAGGTTTTCCTTCTCATTTTCTAAAGATATTTTATAGTAAACTGAGCACTTTAAGGTTTCTGCACTGTTAGTATGATTTACAGTATGTCAGGTGAGGGATGAGTAACAACACTAAGAATTTTACCACGTATATACTGCCCTTCTAGATTTTAACATTTGAACATATATCTTGAAGTATATCTTTAAGTACTGGTTATAGCCTAACTAACAATCACACAATATATGATGGTTATTCTACCATCAACACATATCATTTGCAAAGATTTTGATAATAATTGCATCAGTTATTTTGTAATCAACTTGACCATGATATGTGTTTTGCAGATAAAAATTAAAATTACAGTGCGCTCTGGTGGACACTCTATGCAATTGAGATCTTATTCCTAAATTTAATTTCTGTGCTTATAACGTATTGGTTTGCTTATTAGTTAATGCAATTTATTAAAAAAAAACAAATTCATTTCAAGCACAGCCACTTATTACTTACACTTAATTTGAATGTTTTGTACTTTAAAGGCTCCCCAATAGTTAATGCTGTACTGTGGCGTATCTGGTGTTATATTGAATCTTCGTACAATACATACATAACCAACATAGTCTATGGTTGGTAGTGTAATATGCTTTATTTAACCAATAAATATTGAAAAAATATACCCATATACTCCACTATACCCTCACTGCTAACCGGTATTCAAAACTAACCAAAATTCCTCGGGTTCCCCTACCAACTGTCACAAATCCCATGAGTTATTTCTTTCATTGACTTTCTAACATGGTATCAAAGATGAACAAAATAGGAAAAGAAAAAGTAGGACCTGTAGACATAATGAGTCTCGTAATTCTACACGAGCCAGCTATCAAAACTGTCACTGATTAGTTCTAATTTGATCCAATTTAACCACCCTACAGACTCGAATTAAACCTCGCCCCAAGTACAGCAAATAAATAAAGACATAAAGTCATTTAACAAACACATCAATAGATTTTAAGACCCTTTTGCAACCAAGTTTCTGCAATACTGCTACGTCATTGTACGCAACACAGCTAGTTAGCTAAAGCTTGCCAATGACAGAGTGCTAACCTAGCTTAACTAGCAAAGAAATCTAGTCCCGTCAGATAACCTGACTATTTATAGCGTTTCGGCACCCAAAAAAGGATTACGGCGTGCCCCCCAATGTTTTAAGACGAGAGACGAACGTGTTGAGCCCAGCTAGCCGCGGCCTCGAAGCCGGTTTGATGAGCTTACCCAGCCATTGTGAACTTCACCACGGCGAGCCTAGAGCCGGCAGCCGCTAACTCCGGCTGGAAGTCCGGGTCGCTCCCGATCACTTTAACGCCGACCATGGTAAACTTTACGGTTGTGATGTGAGTTGGTTGCTGTATTTATGTTTGGCACAGAATACTGGCCAATCTAACAAATAAAATGTGTTCTGTTTTTAGCTTTCTCAGTATATTAGCGAGCTAGCTGTCCTGTGTCAAAAGCCACACTCTGGAGGTACAGTGCGATGTTACAGGATGTGGACTCCTGATTGGCCAATTGGGCAACAGGAAAGGAGGAGTTTTCCTTCTTCTTCTGGGATTTTTGGCAGGGCACACCCTTCTGGGTGTTTACTGCCCTCCACTGGATGAAGAAAATAACTTCTATCACAAAATTAAAAAAAGAAAAAAAGAAAAGAAATAAGAAACCTCTATAATTCACAATCCCTTTGCAACTGTACTCCATTGAGTGTTAATTAATGAGCAATGGTTCTCAAAGTGGGGTCTGGGAAGCCCCAGGAGACCCCAGAGAGGGGTCAAGGGGAAGAGAAAAAGTTCTAGAAAAAAGAGGAATAATTTATTAAAACTTTAATTCAATACATAAGTATGGGTTTTACACTCTCTATAATGAAACATCTAAACTCAAATCTCCTCTCAGGTGGGGACCCTGAAATAAAATATTATTAAACTGGGTTCTGGTCCAATATTTGTCAGTTTAGAGGTCCTTGACTTGAAAAAGTTTGAAAACCGCTAGTTTAGGTAAACTGGTTTAATTGGACAGTCTTAGGACTAGGCTTACAAAAACACAATCCATCTTCATGTTTTCATGCATTTTAATTTTTTTTTTTAAAGTTATTACAGGGTTTATTTTAAAAATCTCAAGTATTAAGTTTAAGCAAAACATTACAGTTTATCAGCAACTGAGAAAAGTAGCGCTAATAGCAAATAAACCAAACATTATTTGAAAAATTAGTGCAATGTCCCTTTATTATTTATGTTTACACTTCTTGACATTTACACTGAAGAAACGCAAGAGTTAATTTTTTTTAAGTTTTTGTTGTAAAAAACTCATTTTTTCTAATCAAGAGTAATTTATAACTGTGAGTTTTGAAGATAGTAAAATCAGTTTTCCTGAAAGCCACAGTTGAAAATATGTCAAATGCAACTTCTTCTATCTCAACATTCTCACATTTCTTTTGATGTAATGTGCCAGACCACCAAACTTAAAAAAAACAAAACAAAAAGCAAACCTGAAAACGTTTCAACAAATTCACAGGCTAAATATACATAATGTTTGTCAGTGAATTGTTAAAAAATACAAAGTTAATTTTTAAAGGAGATGAGATCTGTACTTTGCTGTTAAACCTGTTGTCTGTTGACCTGGAAATTAAACATAAACGAGGTGACATTGATCATACTCTAATGAAAAACCATGACCATTGTTGGTTCACTTAATTTGTGGATTTCCAATGAATACTCATTGAGCAGAATTGTCTTGCGGTGATGAACTATAATGACCCTCTGAATAAAAGGAGAGCAGAAAGTCATCAAATACACCTTTATTTCCAGTTAAAATTTTATTAACACAACTTAAGATCATTTCTATCTGAACCTAAAACTGGATTGAACTTATTCATTTCTCTCAGAGCGCTGCAGATGCACTGTTGCCTTACTTGATCATTTTTGTGCAAATAATTTGGAATAATAATTTGATTTTTTTTATTCCATTTTCATTTTTTTTCCATTTTTTTAAGTTCATACAGATAAAGAGACTTTTTACACCAATTGTGTCTGTTTCGTTCTTCCCCTGTCCTTGAAAGGAAATAAACAAATAAACCTGTTATGCTTTACTGTAGTTTTCTTGCCAAAGTTTTTTTTTTTAATTAATAAATGAAACACATCCCCAAGCTTCAGAATGATTAATAATGTCTTATGAACATCTCTTTTAATTAACTACCATGCCTTAATAATCATTTGGGTTAGTTTCAAAGCATAAAGTGTTGCCTATTATAATACATTAAATGTGCAGGTTTACATAAACCTCCTACAATTGATAAAATAACAGGCACAACTCAGGGATCTTTTGGATTTTTGAAGAACTAAAAATGGACTTCTTTTAGGTCTTTAGTTATGGCTATGTTTTTCAAAAATTAGTAGTTTTCATAAAAGTTTATGGATTAAAATGAAGTGATTACACGTTAAATGTTGTTGATTTACTTTCGGGTAAAGCTGAATTCTCTTGTAAGACGGTTTAAAAGGTGAATATATGCAACTGAAAAAGGGGCTTTTTTTTAAGGCGGCGGCAGTGTGGTAGTGTTTACTCTTTTAGTGACCGCCTGGTTCAATTAAGAATCCAATTACACACCTTTACCTGTGCACCACATGAGATGAGCCCCTACGCATCCACTTCCGCAGCGGGAGCTTCCCTGAATGCCACGCGTTGTTTTTTAACAAGCTCCTTTTTTGTTGTTGTTTTAAGCGTTTGACGTGTCGGACCGGTCTAGCAGGTCTGCACGGGACAGAGCGGGTAAGGTAGCAGGGGAAAAAGGGCGGGGAGCCGCCGTGCCACCGCTACAAGCAGGAAGAAGAGTGAAACATGGTGCGGTGATAAGACGCCTGGACACCGACTGAGAAGAGGATTCACCTTCTATATCAATCTACGAAAGACAACGGAGTAAGTGCTGTTAAAAACAGAAATGTGCCTGTGTGTGTCTGTGTGTTTTGCTTAGAGTTTTATACTTTATAGTGTTTAAAATAGGTCTACACCGAGAGCAGATGAGTGTTTCACCTGGATGGTTGCTGCTCAGCTCACCTATCCGAGGAGACTCCGCTGCTCGGAGTTTCACTGTGGCTGTAGGGAAATAATATGAGCTCAGATCGCTCACTTTTTGTAGCTTTTTTAGTTGGTAGTTTCCCCTATGGGCTTGGACTTTTTTTTATTATTATTTTTAACAATTTGACTCTTCTCCGTAGTCAAATATCTTAAGGGTTATCAGCATTTCCAATTAAATCCTATCAACTAAAATCATCAGATTTTTCTGTACGTAAACTGAAGGATCACTATAGTATCACTTAAGAATTAAATACGTTTATTCTGTCTTTGTCTTTTTTTCTCGCAATTTATTGAACAACTTGACCTCCCCGGGACCATTTATGATTCAAACTTAATAAGGAAGAAATATCTCTGGCTAAACTGATAACACCTGACCCTCTTGTGCTGCTGCATGGCAAGTAGATATTAGATTGATTTAAGAGGATCTGAGTCGGAATGGTCGGAAACCACTAACATGAAGCACAACAGTGACATTATAAGGCTGATATATATATCATGCTATTCCTATTTGATTGTGAACTAACAAATTAACAAAATAAATACATTTCAAAAACATTTAAATACACAAATATACAGTATAAACAGCTAGGTTACTGCTAGGATACATATATATGGTAACAAAAAATAAAGATCAGGAGAATGGGAACACTCATAAATAACCTGTTAAAATATCTTTTATACAATTTGGCTTTGACGTTTTTTGACCATCAGAATCTTTTTTTTCTTTTTTTAAGGCAACCTAATGATACTATTTAGGTGACACTATATGCTCTGAAAGTGGATTTTACTCTACGAGTGGTTGGAGAAGTTAGAAGTTTCAGTACTTTCTGCTGGGTTATCATTGGTTCTGTATTCACTTAACTGACTCTTGAATCAAGGGATGTCAACCTTCAAAAGTAAAAAAAACAACCTATCTTTTGCACAATCACTGCATGGTCTAAGAGATTAATATTTGCTTATAAAATACATTTAGTATGTACTATCTCTAAATGTTACAGAGGAGAAGCCTGTAAAGCTTCGATGTAGGTTGTGTAACACACACGCTCTAAGTAGCAGCTGGTGTTGTGCCTGAATACAGTGACAGCTCCTGGATGCATGTGTCCAACCTGTCTGGGTGTTTTTCCACAAACAAGCAATGAAGCTCTTCTGGAGAAGAAGCAAGTTTGAGTCTTTTGATTAGGGAAATACTTGACTCCTTATACAAAAGGTTAACCTTGATTTGTAATTGTGACTTGCAAGGCAAATGAATCGAAGGCTTAGAGGAACTAATGACATCTTGGCAGCTGCTTGTAATCTTTTGTATGTTTTCCATTTGGATGACAAGTTGGATGTGTCTACGGCTGAAACTCTCTGTTGGCGTGTCAATTTGCGTTGTTTTACATGTTGATTTCTTGTCCCCAGAGTCCTCATACAACCTTCTGTCATCTACTTTATTGGGCCAACGGTTGTTTTTATGTTACAGTTTGTAAATGGATCTCAGTTTTTATTAACAGTTGGTTCCTAAATTGCCACAGCAGATCTGTGTGTGTTCTAATACCAAGTTTACGAAAAGGGAGGAGTGCATATTCTTAAAAAACATTACCACCAGCTATAAAATAGTGTAACACAGAGAAAGCTTTCACCACTGCGAGATATGCCAGATTGATTTACCACTTTTGGCATATTTGACAAAAAGCCCTAGCTAGCAAGTGATAAGATATAGCCAACTTACTCTAGCTTATTCAAAAATGTTGTCTTGGCAGAACTGATAAACATATATAAACAAATACCATATATTTATTTTGTACATCTCTCCTGTTGTTAGGTAATGCATGTTCATGTGTGTATTTGTGTGTATGCTATCCACAATAAGACCAAATCACTTAGCTTTTTCCCTGAAAATTTTCTTTCATTTTCTCATTTAGCTGACATATGGAGTAACTTTTGCTACATGAGTTAACAGACTAGAAACATAGGAAGATCCTGTGGGTAATAACATGCAACAAAGTTTCCTGGCCAGAATATTTCAGGGGATGCTGGTACAAGCTTTGCTATGTAGCTTGCTTTGGGCACCATAGCATTAGACAGGAGGTTGATACACTAAGGACTTTCTGGGCGGATTAAGATGTTTGATACATTTTAAGGGGAAAATTATACATTAACTGTGAGGTTTTCAGAGATTTTTGGGGCTTTTCTTGTGAACAGATTATGAGATACAAAAGAAAACTAATAGTCAAAACAAATATTCAGAACACCATCAGTGGTACTTTTTAACCCAGCAATAAGCATTTATGTCAGAAGCAGCTTTTGATCTGAGACTCAAGCCATGCTGAGGTTTCAGTCATCACTCATATGGATTGTAAGTACAAAAAAGGCAAATAAGGAGTCAAATACAATTTGACTATATAGGGGATGATGTTTGTGTAAGTTTGTTGTCAGAGGAGGACTGCATCATTTCCCTTTGTAAATGATTTATCATGACACCTGCAGAAGTACAATCTAGTGTGCAACTGTGGTTTTATACTGATTTGGGTATTAGTGCCTTGCTAAGTGGCTCTGGCAGTGAAGGTTCACATGTTGCAGCAGCAGCTGGTGTCTCTGTGGACAGACTGTCTGTTCATGGATCCATTATCAGGACTCCAGCTGTGAGTGAAATACTGAAGAATCTCAAGGCTCTACTCATTATCTGTCATTGTGCTCACATAACAGCCAGTAACACCCACACCCACACACACACACAAACACAAAAAGCAGTGGACTGCGTGTGGAGATGCTTTTATAACTACTAATTCTGAAAACATTAAGTGAGACAAATGATTGTATTTATTATTGTATTTAATCAAGCAGACACAAGCTTCTCTAGTGTGAGTTGCAACCTGTGGCAAGGTAAAGCCACACTTTTGACTGTATTTGCAGTTGCTGTTGTTGAGTTAGATGAACATACTTGTGTTAATACAAGTAGACACAGAAACACAGATACTTTTGCATTGATGTGACCAATCACATCTGAAGCACTTTTTGCACTTACTACGGGTTTTTCCTTCCTCTAGATTCTTGCTTGTGTTGTA
>JAQMCX010000025.1:2833092-2854887 GCA_029814765.1 Acanthurus leucopareius
CCAATTTATCTACCCTTTAGGTTAAACAGGTGTCCAAACATACCTAACCAAATAAGGCTAAAGTGTAATATACTACACTATCACGAATATTACTAAAATCAATACAGTCTGTACAAGTATGGGAATTATAGTGCTTCTACTCTACTTTTAACGCTGTAAAGATATTCAAAGTTAATATTACATTTACTGATTAATTGAAACTCTTCCATTTACCAGAGATACCTGAGGTGTTAAGATGAATCGGATGCGTGCAGACTCCCAGGGGTCTCTGGGGCCTGATGATGAGGTCATGCCCTACAGTGACGATGAGACAGATGACGAGTTAGATGCTAGCTCTGAAGGGGAACCAGAAGAGCAGCCAGATGTCCCGCATCCTCCGGTGGAAGCTAAGCCCAGTGGTGAGTTATTAAAGACCCTCTAATAATGACTTTCTTTCATTTTTATTTTGATTTCTTTCTTATTTTGGGAAATTTCTTTTGTCAGACATCTCTTTCAGCATCAGATAAGATTTGTCAGTTTAAATTTTGTCCAACGAATGCAGAGATGGGTTCAGAATATGCTTAGCTTAGCTTAGAACACTTAGCACTTAACAAGACTGGAGACATGTGGAAACTGTTAACTTAGTCTCATCAAAAGCATAATTATACTATAAATTCTATGCTTTACATATTGCATTTATGTTGAAGAAGCCATATATATAATATTATGTTATAATATTATGGCTATAATAATGTTATGTAAATAATTACATCTTTTTCAGAGATGGCATGGAAAGTGAAAGCCAATGATCGACCTTATCACCACTTGCCTGAATTTCAGAAAAAGGTCTTCCTGTGCTTTAAGAAGAGCCGATACTCTGTAAGTTCAACTGTTTACATAAATCTGCATTCTAATGGACTCATCTGCAGTTGCCTTTATTCTCCTTCCTTGTTGTTTCTGGTAGAAACTAACCCTGAGCATATAGAGCTATATGTCAGCTAAGAGGGAGTGTCTGCTGATACACACTGACACTCCCTGGACAAAGAGCAGGAAGTTCTGCATATTTTCAAGCTATTTAATTTGCTCACAATAAAATCATTTAACAGTGAGTAGTTTGATGTTCTTCCTTCATGTTGTCATCGGTTTCATTTTATCTTCCTATAACAATTAACCTGGAAGAGAAACTTGCTGTAGGGAGACAGTCCATCACAGTAAACATTTCCTGGTAGTTTTTGTACATGTTACTTTGGTATTATAGATAATACAGTGGCGTTAGCACTGAATTACCAACAAGCTCTTAGGTTTGTCAACAATGAAGATTCTTTACAACAGTCCATTACCACATTATAACAGGTAGCTTTGATTAAAAAATAGTTTTCCTATCAATCACTGTGTGTAACCAATTTTCAAATTAAAAACAACAGATGCCTGGAGGGAGGAAATCAACCTCCTGAACATATTACTTTTGGGAATACTTCAGGTTTGGATAGTGAAGCCAGCTTTAGGCTATTGGTTTTCATTTGTTTGATGAAAAATATGCTTATTGTTTATTTAGAACTTATATAGTACAGTCTCACTTTTAATCACATGAATGTTAGAGGTAGCTGGTTCGGGTTGCGTAATTTGCATACTTGTTTATCTGTTAACAAGAAAAGTGTTTTTAATTAAATAATTTTTTCTTTTGAGGGTAAAAAAATTTAGATAAATCAAATATGATGTTCTATAGCTTAAGGTTATTTAAGCCAGGTTTTAGTACAACATTCGATGCAATTCCCTAAGTGAGTATAAAATATTTATTCTGGCTAAAGTAATTCATTTTTACAGGCCTATAAAGAAACTTTGAAGTAAATAAACTTAACTATATTATAAACTAAACTCTTGGTTCAAGGAAAGAAATTGCAAGAACTAACGTGACACCAACAAGGAAGCCTGTTGTATTAATTTGTTAACTCTCCATTCTGCCCTCTGGCATCAACTCTCTGTTTCTGCTGAGTCATTTGTGACTCCGTGAGGACTCCATGAGCTGCATGAAGGCCATGTTTGAAATATATTAAGAGCTATTCATGCTTTTACAGTACTGTTTTGTTGTACACTGCTAGTTGTAAATTAAAGTATAAATAAAAAGCAACATGAAGTGAAGCATGTGAGGAATTAAATAATGACTGCACTTGATTTGTTGAGCATCTATTACTATCAGATTTCTGTACAT
Organism: Acanthurus leucopareius; assembly: GCA_029814765.1. Classification (NCBI taxonomy): domain Eukaryota; kingdom Metazoa; phylum Chordata; class Actinopteri; order Acanthuriformes; family Acanthuridae; genus Acanthurus; species Acanthurus leucopareius. Next base: position 2,835,281 of record JAQMCX010000025.1, read on the forward strand.
TTGATTTATCGTGCAGATCTTTTGTTAAGTTAGTCTACCCTTTATATAATAAACTGTAATTTGAAATACTTCTGTGAAAATTTAGGCACTGAAACCTGCTGGTGGGACTTTTCTTTTGGTAGCCAGTGAACAGAGGAGAGCTTTTGTGTCTGAGGCTTTGTGCTGTGGGTCTTTGAGGAGGCTGAAACCTGATCGTCCAGCTGAGACGACCTTTATCTCACTAATAGACACATTAGACACAGTGAGACTCAGTGAGACTGAAGCCATAACATGTTAGAAAGAACTTTAGATTGTAACCTTCTGTGCATTTCCAGTTCTATATTTTACAGAAAGCTGATGGGGAGAGGGTGAAAAGGGTGATTTTTGTTTTTAAATAAGCGCTTTTTTACGTAACTGGTTAAAGTTAAGATCGCTTGCTTATTGAAATGGAGCTTTCTCACATTACTGGCATCCCAGCAACTAGGCCACTGCCTGCACAGTCAACCACTAAACTGACTGTGAAGTTTGAAACCACTTATTTCTATTCAGTCCTTCGGTGGTACTGAATGAATTTTAGAACAGGAATACTTTAATCCCAACCTCTGTCCACATACAGACTTATACACCAGCCTGCATCTTTAGGAGCTAGTGGAACTCTGACAGGCCTCCAGAGAGCAGGGTTGAGGTTAATCCGTGAAATCAAACTTTCAGAACAGACGTGGAGTCGGTAGGACTTCAGTGTCTTGCTCTGAAACAGTGTGGTAGCAAAGGCTTCTCCACAGAGTGGAAACCAGGCTGTAATGGACAGAGTTCAGATGGTTATCCTCTGTGGAAACACAGCACAGCCTCGGCACGAACTCTCTGTCAACTAGACTGATACCTGCTGATATGGGATGAGCTGCTGCCTCTGAGGCCAATGTGTGTTCTGGGATTTATTTCTATACTTCTGATGTAATTAAATATTTTAAATGAAACTAAGAAGAAGTTAGGTATTATCTGGGAATGTCTTAAAAAAAAAAATTAAAATACAGATTTTTAATGCAAGGAAATCCTGAATAACTAAAGGGTTCTCCAGTGCTGAAGTCTTGCACTTCTGTAAAATTGGAGGGCTCACAAAAGATAAACTTTTATTGAATGCTTTAAATCCAAGCATCAGTGGTCTTCGGTATGGGTCAAGGGTTAGAACTTTACATTTTTAAATTCCCATAATGCAACTCAATAGTCTCTCCATTAGACCCTCCCTGCTTGGTGAGCACCCATGTCTTTAAAACTCAAGTCCTCTTGTTTGTAACTTAAACTTTCTGCAATTGATTAATAATCTCCAAGCCCAAGCTGAGATAAGCAGGATATATTTTTATGACATCATCAGGGATATTTTCTCAGAAGCTGTAGAATGACATCATTCACCTGCTTTCAAAGGTTATACAGTACATCCAATAACCTGTGGAGGGACTTGCAGTTTACCAGTACAGGAAAAAATAATGACTGACTTTGTGCCAACTCAACCCTAACCCTCGTTATTTGTCCGTCATGTGTTTGTTTATTGCAGGGAAATGCCATCAAGACTTACAAGTACAATGTCCTGACCTTCCTCCCACTGAACCTGTACGAGCAGTTCAAGAGAGCTGCCAACCTCTATTTCCTGGCTCTGCTTATCTTACAGGTACATCTACTAAACCCAACTGTCTTCTTATTGGTTTAAATAATAGTCTGTTCTGTACCCTTTTTTGTTCAGCTTTGTTTTCTTGCTCTAAGCTCTTATATCCAGTGCTATGTAAGTACATTAAGAGCAATCAGGGATTGACCCTTCACTTATCATGGTACAAAAGAAAGTTATCTACTTAAAAATCACAATTTTACACTTTTTCAAATTTTGGATTTTAAGTATTCAAAAACCCTATTAGCTGCTGATGACTTCTGATCTCGATTTGGCTCGTGGTGCAGGTCTTTGTGTCTTTGGCTGCTGTTGTTCCTCTGACATAAACTGCTGGAACTGTGAGGGGTTCCTAATCTAGTATTTTTTTAAATACTGCCAGTTTTAGTTGGGTGTAGCCTAAAAATCCATCTGTTTCTGATATTCTTGTTTTGGTATTATGAATGTATTAATTTCTGAGGAATATAGCTGAGGAATAAGAGGAAAACAACATGTTTATGACCTTTGAATGGTGGGTCAGGTAATTTTCTCTTTGACTTGTCCCTCAAAAAAGTAACTTTTCCCAGACAAGTGGAAAGCCTTAAAGTTGGGCCCTGACAAAGATAAATAAAGTAAAAGTTTCTTTTATGTCCATACAATGTTGTCAATTAGCTGATTCAGATATATAATGTTGCAACAAGCACCGCTAAGTTCCATCAAATGTTTGTTAGAGTATTCCAGACATTTCCACTCTGCCCTGGTACACCACACTGATCCCTCTTGTTGTGGTGCTGGGAGTCACCGCCCTCAAAGACCTCGTTGACGATTTGGTAAGACATGCACACTCACAAAAGCACACACACACACTCACTGCTAAATCACCTCAGGTTATTGTTATTGTTATTGTGAGACAGTGTTGAAAGCTCAAAAAGCTAAAATAGCTAGTAATTGGACTTTGAATCCGGGTTACATTTTTAGTCAAACTGCTTCAAGCTTTGGTGTCAACTACTTTCTAGTAGTTGTTCATTCACAATTTTTTTTTAAACTATACACTTTATTTCTTTCAGGTTTGGAGGTATATATTTTTAAGAGATGATTGTATGTATGTATGTATTTTTGGACCCTAAGAAATGCTGTTTTTTTTGTTTGTTTGTTTATTTTTGAGCCAGATGGCAATATTATTGTTTAAGAGGTAAACAAAATAACATTTATCCATCTCATTCTCATAAATAAGATATCTCAGGAACACTTGAATTTCTTTAAATTTGGCACCGTACATTTGGACTCAAGGATGAACTGATCAGAATTAGATGGTCAAAAATCACCTAAAATTCATAAACTGAGTATGACAAATTATTACACAAATCTTTTTATGTCTATGGGGTAAAATGATAGTGATGACATTTTTTATATCCAAAAAGTCAAAGGTCAACCTCACTGTGACATCATAATGTTCTGCAAAAGCACTTTTTGGGCCTTTGTTCAGCACCATATTTCAGGAGCAAAAGGAAATTGTGACCATCTTTCACATTTGGTGACTGTAAAAATCTTCTGGGTTGCTGAGGTTGAAGATGTTTGTGAAACTTCAAGACATAAATTAGTTGATAGGATTGTACATCGTCTTGTGATTATAAATGAAGTATTATATCACTTTTTGCCCTCTCTTTTTTTCTTCTAGGCGCGCCACAGAATGGACAAGGAAATTAACAACAGGAAGTGTGAGGTGCTGCTGGACGGCAGGTCAGAACAAAGTTAATTATTACAGGAAAATAAAAGAGACTACAGCACAGTGATTTATTTGCAGCCTTAATTGTGCAAACAGACGATTGTTTTGACACTATTGTGTCTTATAGTGTGTTTGCACAATAAAAGGCTGTGAGTTTATCAGTGTGCTCCCGTTATTTCGGTCCTTCTGATGGTTTCTGTCCTGGAGCTGAGATGCACCTGATTTAGTTTTATGTAGCCTGAAAGATGCATAGAAAACGTTGTTTTAGCTAAAGGGAATTCTTCTATCAGCTTTGATTTAAAAAAAAAAAAAAAAAAATTCCCACCATCTTTAAAAATTAACTGAGATGCAAGTGGCTCATGTCCCTTGGTTGACAACGTGTTTAGATATTGAATAAGAAACCCAGTATTATTTTAAGAATTTTCTACAGTGTTTTTAAATATGGTCTGCTTTAAAATCTGGTGTATATCAAAGCATAATGTGTTGTTTGTGGTGTGGGTTTTTAAAATTTTTTTTACTGTACAATGTTTTCCAGTAAGTGAATGCTGACTGAATGTGCTTGCCTGTCATCAAGCAAAAAAAGTTTATATAAAAACAACAATCAATTCCTCTGCCTCAGGTTTCAAGGGTCAAAATGGAGGGACATCCAGGTTGGAGATGTGGTTCGTCTAAAGAAGAACGATTTTATCCCGGTACAATAATTGAACCTGCTAATTTTTTGCTTGAGTGTGTTACAGTTACTTGACTGACTGACACACAATCATAAATTGTTTCAATGTGCCTGGCCATTCCAGGCTAGCCTAAAGTTCACCTTAAAACCATCAGAAAAGTGTTTTATGCATTTATTGAATATAAAAATGTCACAAATAACTTTGAGGACAATTTTGTAATTTTTTATGTTAAATTTTGTACTTTTTATTTTACCTGGTTTCAGGGCAGTCACACGTATCCTGATGTGAACTTGCTAGCAAGTGTTAATGTAGCTAAGTGCTGTCAGTCTGATAACAGCTTATGTCAATAAGCTATATGAAAAGAACTAAGCTTACTATGGAAGCTTGGCAAAAGCTGCATACTTACAGAGTACAAAATAGTAATGCACCACAACTAGACATGTGGTTATAATTAAGGGTTAAACTTTTGATAAATTTTACATTTTTGATGTGTGTTTATTAATCCTCTCCAGGCTGACATCCTGCTGTTATCCAGCTCCAACCCAAACAGCCTGTGCTACGTAGAAACAGCTGAACTTGATGGGTAAGACCCTTCACCTCTTGGTCTTATGCACACTTACTTTTAACCTGTAGTATCTGTATCGATTGCCTTATTTTAATTTAGTAATGGAATATATTGTGTCATATAGAGGCCACTGAGCAACACTCTTTGCTCTGATAAGTTTTGTTTGATTTTTCATTTTGCTAGGAGTGCAGTCAACAAATTAATCACTGATAAGAGGATGCTAAAAGAGCTTTTGCCAAGAGCCACACAACCTCTGCCAAGCTTGAGGGTTTGACCTTTATTACAGTCAATGTGTGTGACCAGTGTGATGGTACATTCTGCGCTTGAGTGAGAAACACCCACTAATCAAACAAACAGACCTGCTTAGTGTCTGTCATGGAACTGTTTTATTGTAACTGGCTGTTAAACTGAAACTGACTTGCTGTTACCTTTATTTGTTTTTCAGAGAGTTTTAGCGTGGAACTTGCATCATAGAAATCACAATGCATTCATTTATTTTCAAAAATCAGCTCTATTTGTCAAGGCAAATCAAGAGAGCTCATTCATTTAAAAAATGGTGTCATCCAAACTGTATGAACTTTCATAAGTTTTACTGTTATTCTGCTTGCCACTGATATTGGTTTTTGAGTGATATGCGTATGTTTTATCCTCTCCAGAGAGACCAATCTGAAGTTCAAGATGGGACTAAAAGTGACTGATGAGAGACTGCAGGAGGAACATCAGCTGGCTGACTTTGACGGTAAACATGGTTCACAACTGCTGTAAAAATCAAGTTTATGTGCATAAACCTGAATCAGTTTCAGTCAGTTAAATAGAGACTCACCTGAGAATAAAACCAAATTGACAATTTTTAAATGAAAATGAAAATTGTGTAAATATAAAATTGCTTTATGAAAGACTAATGTAGCAGGACATTTATTTTAATTAAATGTAGAATGATGGCAGATAGCAGTATTTTTATTAAAAATGTTTCAATGGGGCAACGTTCAAAAAAATCATAGCTGACTTTTAAATGGACCCTGTTTCAGTTTTTTCTTGCTCGGAAAAAAAAAAAAATAAATAAGAGAAACCTGAAAAGTGTAGCTGAACAGAATTTAAAGCGCTATGGCAGAGGGTGGTCAGTAGAGGTTAAGAGGAACTTAAGGCTATTTTTTTAACCTTTGACTGGATTTAAAGCCCTTCTTGTATGTTTTTGTCTCTCTTAAAGCTCTGATTGAGTGCGAGGAGCCAAACAACCGTCTGGACAAGTTCATTGGGAGGATGCTGTGGCAGAGGGAGCGCTACCCTCTGGACCTGGACAACATGCTGCTCCGAGGCTGCAAGATCAGGAACACGGAGGAGTGTCACGGGCTGGTCATCTTTGCAGGTGTGACATCAGCACAAAGCTCAGAACTAGGAAAAAAACAAAGTCATAATTTCTGTGCTTATACACTGTTCTGATTAGGTTGTTTGCAAATTACTTACTTAAGTAAGTGCTAACAATTGGTCTTTACGTATGAGAGAGAAAATTTTAAAAATTCCAAAAACAAAAGACTGATAAAAGAAGACATTAAAAGACTTCTCTTTGGGCATTTTGCATTACTCTCTGACATTTTATGGACTTATTTGAACAATTTATCTATTAAAAAGATAAAGTAATTGTCAATTGCAGGTCTGACCAAAATTAATCATTTTGGGACTAAATGAAATCTTATCATAATTATAAAATATCTATCACATTATTGATGGATGATAGCTCATGATGACTGAAACTAATTGCTGCCATTATGGTATGTGATGCCACAGGAGCGGACACTAAAATCATGAGGAACGGGGGGAAAACGAGGTTCAAGAGGACCAAGATTGACGAGCTGATGAACTACATGGTTTACACAGTAAGTGTGATCATATGTATTTTTTAGGTGATTTTCCTTTAATCTTTTTTATTTCACTGCTTGTTCGTGCCAATTTTTTCATACATTTTAGATAATGATGATAAGCTGAGGGACCTGCCTGTCTGTCTGATGTTTAATTTGCTCTTTGAAATGACGGTGATGGTGTTTTATGAGGGACACAGTGTCTTACTGTGTTTCTGTTCCCCCTCCTTGTAGATCTTCTTTCTGCTGATCCTGGTGGCAGCAGGACTGGCCATCGGTCACTCCTTCTGGTATGAGGAGATCGGCTCAAAGGCCTGGTATCTGTATGACGGCTTGAACCAGGACACCTCCTACAGAGGCTTCCTCAGCTTCTGGGGATACATCATCGTCCTGAACACCATGGTGCCTATTTCACTCTATGTCAGGTCAGTAACACCACACAAACATATTTGGGTTCACATACTCAGCGTTCCTATTCTCCTGTTCTGCTTCTGTATCTCATGTTCCTTTATTGTAAAATATTAAAAGATAGACCCCAGCTACATTTAAATTACATTATTAAAAATATCTGTTGTTTTTTGAGAGCTGTTAAAGATGATAATGATGTTAAAATTATCATCAGCATGGCTCACAGAATGTAACTGTGTTGCGCTGTGGGAGTCTGGAAAACAATGGATTTTGTGCCGTGCAGGAAATCTTCAACTGACCAGCTCAACCACAGAGTGGAATTACCTGCTTACAAGTTGGTTTAAGACCAATTCCTCAAGTCACAACTTGATCTAAAGTTAGACTCAAGAAGCAAATTGGATGAGACTCTAAATCAAAAAAGACTTGAGAATGGACTCTGACTTTTCTACCAATGACTCATGGCATTACTTGAATTTGAGCCCTTTGACTTGAAAGTACTTATAATAAAAAATAAACACTTAATACATAATGAAGAATTATGTAACATATTTAACCCAAGCCTAAAGATTAAAAAGTATTTTATGTAAAGGAAAATATGCTATATCATCTATTGCTCACTAGTTTACCGAGATAGCCAAGTTATTAGCAGCAGAGCAGCTTCATTGGTTTATCAATTTAATTTTCTCTGGCAAGTCACTGTTTTTTCACTCAGCTACATTCTGATGATACAAGAAAACTGCTAAATGTCAAAATAAAACTTGACCATGTGATCTCTTGTCTGTCTGCCTGGTGTTCAGTGTGGAGGTGATTCGTCTTGGCCAGAGTAGGTTCATCAACTGGGACCTGCAGATGTATTACGCCGAGAAAGACACACCTGCTAAGGTACATCACTGCTGCTTTAATGTTTCTTTTCAGCTTTCTGACTTTATTCCAAATGTAAAACACATCACATCCTGTACACAGAATTAACTACTTAAAATAGAAAGATCCTTAGAGTCCCTGTTAGCAATGTTTTGGCCTTTGACCTTTATCAGTAAAATTCAGGATGTATATAAAAAAAACACACTGAGGACACTTGATCACATGTGAAATTCTTTTAAGTCCAGAACAATTAGACAACATGTTTCAGAAAAGTAAAAGAATAATTTTCCTGGAGCAGTAATTAGGTTCACTGTTATGCCTTAACAGTTGTTTATGAATAGAGACCTTTTGATTAAATTATTGCAAAATATACTGAAGGTTTTATTATTTTAATGATTTTAAATATACACTGATACAAAAATACTATACTTACATAAAATGGTAACACATGGCAAATGTTGCAGATGATTTTTTACATTAGATGATTAGTTTGATGATGTATTGTGATGTATCCTGTGCAGGCTCGAACCACCACCCTGAATGAGCAGCTTGGTCAGATTGAGTACATCTTTTCTGACAAGACTGGAACTCTGACACAAAACATCATGCAGTTCAAAAAGTGCAACATTGGTGGACGCAGCTATGGTATTCATCTGCTTTTTTAATTTAAAACATAAAAATGCTTTTTTTTTACCTGAACTTCCTTACCTGAACTACGTGAGCCAGTGATTCTGGCAGTGGTAGTGTTTGTGGCTTTGCTTAAGGGCATTTACTTGCTCAGAAAAGTGAAATAACCTGTGAGAAGAAAGCCTCAGCATCAATTGAAGGCTTTTGTATTTTATCTCTGTCAATACCCACTGACAGAATTTTGTTATCAGAAAGATTAAAGTTGAGCCTTTGACGATCCCTTTGGCAAAACTGGGTCACTGCAGCAGAAAGCAGTGGTGTTTGGATATTTACTCTCTTATCTGAAGACAGATTTAAAGTTTGCAATTGACACAGTTACAAAGTATTTTACAGAGGAAAGAAAAAAACTAAATGTAGAACCAAAACCCATCTTCATGTCATTTTAAGTTGATCGATCAGCGCAGGTATGTAAAAGCATTTACAACTTCAACTTAATCAGCAGGTGAGACACAAAAATGAAAGGAGAGTATTCTTCATTTAGTCGTCAAAACCAAGATCTCCATCAAAAATAACACCACCAAACATTCTGCTGAAAAATGTCAAGTGCTCCTTTGTTCTCTTTTTCAAACCACTGTTCATGTGTATCCATTTATATATTTATATGAATTAAGATATTGCACTGCCATTTCCCAGGTGACCCAACCACTGCTGAGGGAGTGACTCTGGACCGAGGAAGGGTAAAATATCAAATATACTAACTTCAAAAGAAATAACACGGTAACATGTGAATCATGACAAAACAGAGAAATATGACTTTTTCTAACTTTTTCTTTTTTTCTCATTAGCCGGTGGACTGGAACTGGAACCACTATGCTGACAGAAAGTTCCAGTTCATGGATCATTCCCTGGTCGCCTGCATCCGATCCAGGAAGGACAAGGATGTTACAGAGTTCTTCAAACTGCTGTCCCTCTGCCACACCGTCATGGTGGAGAACAAAGACGGTAATACTATAATCCTAGTTTGGATCAAGGAAAAGAAGCCTGAAATGTTGATAAATTATTTTATATTGTCATTGTAACTGCACAAACCTGTGCATTAGTATAAAAACTACAAACATTGCACTGTAAATGACCTCCTGCTGTATGGCTTCTTATCTTTCCCTCAGGTGAACTGGTGTACCAGGCAGCATCTCCTGATGAGGGGGCCCTTGTGACAGCAGCCCGGAACTTTGGCTACGTGTTTCTGTCACGTACGCAAGACACCATCACCATCCAGGAGATGGATCAGGAGAGAACCTACGAAATGTTGGCACTGCTCGATTTCAATTCTGACCGCAAGCGCATGTCTATCATCTGTAAGAGTGCACAAGCACACAGACACGCACATACACTTAGAGGTACACTTGATTAATTTGTGAAGCAGTTTTCCTGACCATGACCACACGCACACACGCACACAGTGAAGTTTATTTTTGCTCAATCTTACACACAGCTTTATATTTGAGACCTGATCCTTTATACCAGTTAAACTTTTTTTTTTGCGTTAGGAGCCATTGGGCTTATGTCAGAGAGCCACAGACAGGAAAGCAGAGTTGGACAGTATCAAGAGACTGATTAGCATATTGTTGGCCTTTTTATAGGATTTGTTGACAGCAAGAAAAGCTCATGATAAATCTAATCTCCTCCTTATAGGTAGAAGAAAGAGTTCTTGAGACTTTTATACAATAATAAGTCAAGACCGGCTACTTATGCTATGTTAGCTAGCTGATCTTTAAAAAATACACTTTCCAGATTTGTTGCTGCCAAAACATTGTCAGGCTATAAAAGTGATATAAGGGCAGTTAGCTGGAAGAGTTCTGCTGACATCAGACTTGACAAAATTAAAAGAAAACTGACTATAGGATTTTAATTACAATAGAGTGAAAAACAGCCAATATCTTGGCCTGATTATAAGAAAAAAATGTTTTAAGCTGTAGTCACAAACACATAAGCACATAAGGACCTGCTTAGAACCTGAAATACAAAGTTTAGAAGTGGTTTGGACCTGAAAAATTGACAAAGTAAATCATAACCCAGGTTAAGGACTTGCATGACAATGACTCTGTCCTACCTCTGATCCTCCGTTCTCCTGTCTCCTCCCTCTCTTTCAGTGAAATTTCCTGATGGTCGTATTCGTCTCTACTGTAAAGGAGCTGACACTGTCATCTATGAGCGACTTTCCCCCAATTCCAAACATAAAGAAACTACCCAGACAGCTCTGGATGTGAGTTTGTAGGGCTTTTTTTTCATTTGTGCTATTGTACTTCACTGCTGTATACACAGCAGACATGTTGTGTTTATGGATGTAGCTGTTTTTCTTGTATCTGTGGAGGAAAACATCGTCTTTATTTTGTGCTCCAGGACTTTGCCAATGCGACCTTGCGAACACTGTGCTTGTGTTACAAAGACATAAGTGCAGATGAGTACGAAACCTGGTCGAGAAAACATAAAGATGCCCAGGAGATCTTGGAGGGCCGAGAGGTTGCCCTCGACCGGGTGTATGAGCAGATTGAAAACAACCTGTTGGTGAGTAGAAAACAACTCGAGCTTTTGCATACTGATCTAAACTTTGTTTTTCAACAGGGAACAGGTGTAGCAGCACTGACATGTTCAAGATTCAATTTTTTTAAAAAAACAGGAAAAACTCAGTTACAAAAATAGATTCATTACAGTGCAAATTTTAAAACAACAAAAATCAGGCACTTTTAAAAAATCCAACTAGAAAACAGTTTCAGAACTTAAACTTTTTACTGAAAGTTTGGGCTTTTGCTGAAAATCTGCAAAAGTTTAAAAGATTGCTCTCGAGCCATATCTAAGCAGCTTTATCCATCTGTCCAGCTGATTGGGGCGACGGCCATTGAGGACAGACTGCAGGACGGCGTTCCAGAGACCATTGCTAAACTGGCCAAGGCCGACATCAAGATCTGGGTCCTGACTGGAGATAAAAAGGGTATGATAACTTCAGACTACAGAGAGGAGCCATACTGTTAGTCTAACTACACTAATGTACCATTGAGCCAATAAGAACGGATGTGATACATACAAATATAAAAGCACAAATGGTTCAAGTATATACCTGGATTTAGGAATAAACCTGCTTCTCTTTGAAATAAAGCAAAACTGGACTGACACCACATAACTAACATGAAATAATGTTGCTGTTTATTAATTTTATGAAAATAAAGTTACAGTTTAGCAGCTGCTTCTTCCTATTTGGTACATAAGAAGTTAACACTGAAAATACTCTGTCTGACATTTTGGGTCACATTTAATCAGCAGATTCATCTGATCAGAATATCGCAAGTCAATTATAAAAACAAATAAGGAGTCTCACGCTTCCTCTTCTCATTTCCCCACAGAAACAGCGGAGAACATTGGATATTCTTGCTCGCTTTTGACGGATGACATGCACGTACACTACGGAGAAGATGTCAAGTGAGTTAATTAAAATGTCACGGCTAACAACCTCATCCTAATAAAAATCAAAAAATCAACAAGTGTTTCATGTTGTGCGTCAGAAATTCCTTATATTTCACCATGTGAGGTGTGAAATTATGAAAGCACACAGTCTTTCTCATCACTGACATGTTAAATGAATCAGATTTGAAGAACAGGTTTGGACTGTTTAAGTACAATACTCACATGCCATATGTATGTTGGATGTTTAAACAGTCATGGGTGGCTGTAATCATTTCTGTCCTTACTGGCTGTGAAATGATCCCGTCAACAATTCAGCCGAAGTTAAGCCAATAAAAGGCTTTAGAACTCTGAGTTTAACAAACTGAGTATGTTTGTCTATGTAGTCATGTGTGGGTTTACTGTCAGCCTTTTGTTCCACGTTGTACTGGGAGGAATATGACTTCACCAGGACGAGACTGTCTGCCACAGCTCAGCAAGGAAACACCATCTCTGGAAACAAAGAGCGAATTTTGCAAATTTGGAAAAAAAAAAATTAATATCTTACATAGACTGCTAAAGCCTCATATAAACTTTTAAACCTATTCTAAAAACGTGTCACTTATTTAATATTACATATTTTTTCCATTTATCTGAACCCTTTGCCTCCCCCTGTGGGATGTTGATTGTGTTGCTGTAATGCTTTATGTGCCACCTGGCTTTGTTTTTTAAATCTTTATTTTATCTTCTCTTAAATGACGTTAGCATTGTGTTAGAATGAACTTTAAAAAAAAAAAAACTTATTCCTGTTCAACCAGTTGCTAATCTTAGTGACCTTAGTGAGTCATTTTTCACATTTTAGGAAACTTTTCTTTGTGTGTTCGATTTTCACATTAGATTGTCACATTTTAATGATTTTATCACAAAAGAAAAACGAGGATTAAACATACTAAACAACACCAGCCCAGCAGACAGGTCTCTTGTTTTTTGCTCTTTACAAAGTGAAAGTCAAGATGCATTTTAATAATAAGGCATATTTGTCATACCTCAGCCCCAACCAGTATGTCAACACATTCTCCAACTGCATGTGAGGATCTAAGTCAGTCACATTGTGTCTTTTTAAGAGTTTGTCTGTTGTTTCTGTGTCTCCAGTGAGAAGTTGAGGATTCGTCAGGCTACCAGGAGAAATGAGCCTCCAACTCACGGTCGAGGAAGAAAGAAACTGGAGCAGCCTTTCTTCACTGAGCTGGGCAAACACGCTCTCATCATCACTGGAGGATGGCTGGTGGGTGCCATTCAAGACCACTGCTGTTTTAAAACAATGTCAAGTTATTCATTTTAAGTGTTTAGTTTTAATAGTATCAAAAAATCCTGCATTGGTAAAAATGCTATTCTAAATTTTATTTTCCGGCTTCAGCATTGTAATTCATTCTGCTTCATCACCTTAGAATGAGATTCTGTATGAAAAGAAGAAGAAGCGTCGTCGCCTGCGTCTTCGTCGTCTGGGAAAGCGAGGTCCCCCCAACAGCCCTCAGGACGGACAGCCAATGGATGACTGGGAGAAGGAGATGAGACAGGTACAAGGAAATGAACGAAACACCAAGACATTTATGACAGTGAGCCATGACTGTGTCACATGATGATTCACACAAATACAAACATGGTGAAACGTCTCCACAGATTGACTTTGTGGACATGGCCTGTGAGTGCGAGGCGGTCATCTGCTGCCGCGTCACACCCAAGCAGAAGGCAAACGTAGTGAGCCTGGTGAAGAAGTACAAGAAAGCAGTGACACTGTCTATCGGAGATGGAGCCAATGATGTCAACATGATTAAGAGTAAGGACATAAGGGATCTCTGCTTGTGTTAAGGGACATTTTTTTCTTAAGTGAATCTACAGCGTTCTCTCTCCTGCACTCTCTCCTTCCAGCTGCAGACATCGGTGTTGGTATCAGCGGTCAGGAGGGGATGCAGGCTGTCATGTCCAGCGACTACGCCTTTGCCCAGTTCCGTTACCTAGAGCGCCTCCTACTGGTTCACGGACGCTGGTCCTACATCCGAATGTGCAAGTTTCTGCGTTTCTTCTTCTTTAAGAACTTCGCCTTCACATTGATTCACTTCTGGTACTCCTTTTTCAGCGGATACTCAGCACAGGTCAGCAGCTCAGCAGCTTTTTGTCATGATCAAATGTATTTGACCAAAATTGGAAGTCACATGATTTAATGAGGCTGTCAGACACTGAATAATGTTTCCCTGTATGCAGGTCGCCTATGAAAACTGGTTCATCACTCTCTACAATCTCTGCTACAGCAGCTTACCTGTTCTACTAGTTGGACTTCTTGACCAGGTAAGAACAGGCTTTGTTGTAGAGAAAAGCTTCAATGGCATGTGTATTACTGGCTTTGCAGTAATATCTTTTGCGCAAGTCTTAGTCAGAATATGAAAATTTTTCTTTTGTTTAACTCTTTGATTTCTGAAATTAATGTTTTATATATTTTATATATGCTAACACAGACCGATGTACTGTGATTTGTTAAGAATTAAGGAACATGGCACTCCTTCAGTTTGAGGTGTGCCATATGCCTCCTTGGTGTGACCATTCTTTGCATTTCTCAAATCTCTAACTATCACTGAGATACAAACTCATCTTAACTTTCCTTAAATTTTTTAATTTTCCTTTTTCCTAGCTGTTATTATGATCCTGTTTTTCATAATATTCTATTTATTGTCACAATTAATACCAAGAATTTGATCCAGGGCTTGTACCCCTTACGTTTTTAATGTCATTTTTGCCAAAAAAAAAAAAAGTTAAAAATTAATTTGAATGTCTTTTGCTCCATAAGAGTACAGCAAAAGTTATCCAGAATTCCACTGACTGACCCCACCTCTTCTTCCCCCTCATCTTCCAATTTTAGGATGTTAACGACAAACTGAGCCTGAAATTCCCCAAGCTCTATCTGCCCGGCCAGCAGGGGACACTGTTTAACTACAGGAACTTCTTCATCAGCTTGTTCCATGGAATCTTCGTCTCGCTCATCATCTTCTTCATCCCTTATGGAGCCTTTCTTCAAACCATGGGGCAGGATGGAGAAGCTCCCTCCGACTACCAGTCCTTCACTGTCGTCACTGCCTCTTCACTCATTTTTACTGTCAACCTGCAGGTCAGCCGCTCAGTGTTCAGCTCTTGTCTTTTTCACTTGGGATCATAGAAGAATTTGATTTTTCCAACCTTCTCAAAGTGAAATATGAGAGAAAAATTTGTTTAGAAGATAGCATTGTTTAACTACCTTTTCCCTCCTCTTAAAGTCAAGAGGTTTTTTTATTATTACGCTTTATGTTTTAATGCCTGACATTAAGGTCTGTGATTAATACAAGCTTATGATGCTTCCACATTTTGTTCTATAGCATAAAATAAATAACCCACTTGAGATTTTTAATGCATTTACATGTTTTAAAAAAGGCATCATAGTAACTGAACTACTGGTTGGTGCATTTTTACAGCCTCTTTGTGTTTATACTTATGCTCTTACAAGTTATTCTCACTCAAACTTTCCAACCTATACATTTGTCAAGTTGAAATGTATTCATAGTAATATGCAGTAACTGTAATCGTGGTGTAAAGTTAGTTCATTTCTAAACATTAACTTTTTACTCCCTGCAAGTACATTTACACTGCAGAAACTTTACTGTGGTGTTGATTAGTGAAGAGTCTTTGCTGAACAACACATCATTGATGTAGCATTTAATTAATGTATTTTCTGTGAATAGGCCACTGACTTCTGTTTTCTCCCCCTTATGTTGGTCAGATCTCCCTGGATACATCCTACTGGACCTTTGTCAACTGCTTCGCGGTGCTGGGCAGCATAGCCATCTACTTTGGCATCATGTTTGACATCCACAGTGCTGGGATCCATGTCATCTTCCCCTCAGTGTTCACCTTTACTGGTCAGTCCCTAAACTTTCAAAACAGAGTAACAGTTGGTTATATAGTCTCCATCAAAAGCTGCAGAAAATAACAAATGTTCTGTTTGCATCTAAAAGTTTCCTTTTTTATTGAAAATCTCAGTGTCTCTTTACATGAACCCAAGAGCTTCCAGGACAATAAAAGTTGTGTTTATTTATTTATTCTTTTTAACTTTCCCAAGTATTAGTTGAACAGTATTTTCAGAAAATAACCTCAAGCCAGTTAGCTTGGGTTGAAAAAATCTGCCAGCCACAGTTTCAAATCAGACATTGTCTCTGACACAGTGTCTCTGAAAAATGTTTCTAACTTCTTAATGCTTATTTTGTGTTTGTAGGTGCGGCATCAAACGCTCTGCGTCAGCCTTACCTGTGGTTAACCATCATCCTAACTGTGGGAATCAGCCTGCTGCCTGTCATATGCATTCAGTTTCTCCATAAAACCATCTGGCCCTCTGTAGGAGACAAGGTGAGATGTCCATGAGTGAAACTTACAGACACGCTGCTGGACTGGCCCGAACAATCACCAATGTCAGGAAAATTATTAAAGATTACCATGTAGCCTCTAAAGGACTTTACACAAGGGATTGAAGTATTAATTTCTATCAATCACATGCTTTATGTCTCATTCAAAAGAAAATTCTTTTGAAGAAGTCACATTAGAACTTACAACAGCCTCTGATTCATTTATTTTTATCACAGAGGATATTGTTGAAAGTAATGCAGTAAAATTATATGTTACACCAGAAAGTTATAATGCAAGATGATAATACTGTGAAGTGTGAAGAGACCAATTTTCTGTTACTTATGAAAAAAATCCACAATCTATGTTTTCTTTTTATTATTATATCAAAAATGGGATGGAAATGTGTTTCCATAAAAGTTTTTATGAGTTGATTTTTTTTTTTTTTTTTAATCTCTTTACATTATTTAGCTAATTTAAAAATCTGTCATCTTTCCTTCTGACACCATTGATGCCTTTGGTGTTAGGACAGAAAACTCTGCTATTTCAGCATTGGTAGCAGGAGGACATGCCTCTGGTACTAAAAAAAAACCAAACAAACAAACAAAAAAACCCTGTCTTCTCTCTCTTAACGTTTGCTTTGCTCAGTGGGTGTGGGTGTCAGAAAGCGAGTTGCATCCTGTTACATGTAGGCTGTGCTGGCATGGTTCTGCAAGCAGGAAAATTCAGCTCTGTCTGTCAGTAAAGCATTTACTGAGTAATTACTTGCTTTAATTGACTTCATTTACAATCAGTAAATTAACAGCCCCAAGAAATGTGGTGAATATTCCCACCGATTGTCCGTGGTGCATATATTTTATAAGTTGTTCCATTTTATGGGATGAGAATTTTTAAATCATATTAAGGGAACAGGATGAACATAGGTCAGAAGGTTTAATCCAACCATAATTTTATTAAATTATGCAACTTTGAAATGAATGGAATAGCCAGTAAATGCAATAAACTGAAATAGAGGTAACCCAGTAGCCAACCTGCACTTTTCCCATAAAATGAATGAAATAATTAAGCAGTGCTTCTCTAATGTTATCTGTTTATCTCCCTTCATCCTCCAGGTCCAAAGAAATAGAAAGAAGTACGAGATGGAGATGCAAGAGGAGGAGAAGAAAAAGCCATCGGTCTTCCAGCGTGGCCGGCGTTCACGCCGCTCCGCCTATGCCTTCTCTCACTCCCGTGGCTATGCTGACCTCATCGCATCTGGGCGAAGCATTCGACGGCGACCTCCAATCCGTGGCGCGCCTCAGGACAGCATCAGGGAGGTTCCCCAGAGAGAAGCTGAGAACATCTGACGAGAGCCTGAGCATAAGAGGGAGCAAAACTGTAGCACTGTGTTTTTCGGACAAGTGCAAGGAGCACTTGGTTTATCTTCACTGTCATCTTTGGAGTTGCTGCTGAAATGGTAGACATCAGAAGCCGTGCACAAAAAACAACAGCCTGGTTGGACTGTGAGGGGACCTCTCTCCCTGTATGTTTAAGTGCCTGAAATATGATCTAGGAGAAAAAAGGGCTTCTAAAGTTGCTCATCTTAGGAGAATTGCACTGAGGGGCTTGGTTTACCACCAGGATGCTGGCCCTCCAGAAACGAAATGCTACGTCAGTATGTTTCCTCTTCTAAGCACAGACTCTGTTAAAAATCAAATGAAAAAAAAAAGCTCACCGAAGAGACGACCACCGTTAGCGGGGTTTAAAGTCATGCAGCGACTGTGTGACTGACAATGTTGTTTAACTCAGGATTTTTAAAATAAAAGCTTTATTTTTAGACAGTTTGTCCCTGTTCAGCAGTACTGTGGCTGGATATGAAGCCGTAAGATTGTTTAACATGATACTGTTTGACATTCACAGTTTTAGCCCAATATCCACAGAGCACTTGATGTTTAGTGTTTTGTTTAAAATTAAAGAATCTATTTTCCCGTTAGTTCATCTGTTAGCTACATGAAATCATACCACAACATCTGTTACTTTTATTTTACGGATATAAGTCCAAACTTTTTTCTTCATAAAGAGCTAAAACTAAAAATGTGAATGTATCCTCTTTTAATGTTTCATTTTAATACAAGGTGGTTGGATGTTATAAAGTGTCTTAATTTAAGATAAGGTGTAAATAATTATCTTTTTTCCTCCGACGTATCAAATGTTCATAGTGTCTTTACAGATGGGTGTTGTAGTCACTAATTGAACTACACTTTGTTCCTGCATTGAAATCTTTTGAATACCTCGTTCAATGCTGGATCTTTATTTGTTCTACATCTCATCTTTTGTTCTTTATTATTTTCCCAGCATGTTGTAAACACTCCTCATCTTTCAACAACAGCAGTGTCACTACTTCTTTTCACCTTACAGCATGCAAATTCAAATGCTCCATACTTTTAATGGGGGAAGAAACAGCAATGAGATCTTCATTTGATGATGTCTTAGTAGTTTATTTGTTTCTTTCAGTTTTTGTTACTTTTTGGAAGTTCCATAAGTGGCTTAAAAAATGAAAATGTGGATTTTCTGTGTCTAACGGGTTGTTTACAACAAAACCAAAGATGATGTTTGTGTTTTTTCCAATCCAATAATCAAACTTAAGATATCTGCTGACCAGTGCAAAGCCAAAACTAACACATTCCTCTTCCTGGTACTGTATCTCCTTTATGTAAGTGTTACGGTATGCAGATAATGTCTTTTTATTACTGAATGAATGTAGGCAGTAGATGAGGACTGCTGTTGATTGTACCAGCGACAGTTTGGTCTCTGTCATATGATGGTATTTTATCATGTGGTTGTTAATAAAAGCCAAGGGCACATTTAGCAATCTGAAATGACTGTTTTGTTATGTTTTGTGTTGTTTTTTAATTTTAAGACTCTTGCCTTTTATTTCTCTCATAGTGGCACGGTGGCTCAGTGGTTAGCACTGTCCCCTCACAGCTAGAGGGTCCAGGGCTTCTTCGGTCCCCTCCACATGAAAAACATCTATACCAGGGCAATTCTCCCATCAGTGCACCAGACCAAGGCATTGTCTTAGAGCTGGAGTTGGTCCCCAGGCTGCCAACTCCTCCTAATGGATGAACATGTTCTGAGTATGATTGCAAATGACGACAAGTTTCCTTTTCTTTTCTCCTTGGTTTTAACACATCACAACTTATTGTGCACAGGAGCACTGCTCATAATTGGAGCAGAGAATTAGACGGAAATCTTCAGCTGTCCTCAGTGCAGACAGACCGAGGCCGGCGCTGATGAAAAAACACCATGTTAGAAGTTTAGTGGAGAAGCAGAAAAAGGCAGAACTCCAAGCTGCTCCAACCGATCACTTCTATGCTGGACCTGAAGATGTGGCCTGTGATTTCTGCATTGGAACAAAGCGGAAAGCCCTCAAGTCTTGTCTGCA
>JAQMCX010000025.1:2856492-2866492 GCA_029814765.1 Acanthurus leucopareius
GTTACCTCTGCTCCATGGAAGAACATGAAGGTCACAGAACAGTTCCAGCTTCAGCAGAACGGGTTGAGAGGCAGAGAGATCACATCCAGTTTCTACACAATTATCCCTCACTGCCATGTCTTACTGAATCTACAGATTCACCCAGCATCAAAATCCGCTGTCTGCAGTACTTTGAGGATATGACTACAGCTGTGTCAGAGGTCCAAGAGAAGCTACAGGACGTTATCAGTGATGCACTGACAAAGATTTCACTGACAGAGACTGATGGAGATGTTTTATTGCCACAAGCAGAACCAAAGATCAGAGCTGAGTTCTTCATGTCAAAATACACTGGATCCAAACACAGCACACGAATAGCTGTTACTATCTGAAGGGAACAAAACAAACAACAGTAATGGAACTGGGGGAATGTTTTACAGCGATAAAATGACATGAGTTACATAGCCACCCAGAATCAAACATTTTTTTCAGCAAGCTTCAGATCTTGAGTGAAAGGAAGCTGATTTAAAGTTATAACAGGGAGGTGGAATGGACTTAAAGTGGTTAGTTTTTTTTGTTTTTTTTTTGCTCTCTTTGCTATTATATTTTATTAATACTGATGTTAAATTAAAATACTCAGAGTATACTTTAAAAGCACAGGTTTTTGTTTTAAGACTGTGTGGATTCATCCCTTGTGACAAGGTATTGGTGCAGATGTGTTAGAAAAGTTATAAATTACTGTTAGAAATCTCTGGGGCTTGATGAGACTGTAAACTGAAAACAGGCCTTACTAACAGAGTTTTAAATAATATATTGAAGCCAAGTGCAACAGGCCAGCTGTGCTCTTCAATAATGCAGTACTGTTTGGAGCCTCTGGGTGTCACTGCAGGACTATCTGTCTCTCTCAGCTTTGCTTTGATCAGTGTCTCGGTGAAAAAGCAGTATGTTTCAGCTGTAGGAACTGCGAATGGCAGATCACATGGCACCGAAACATCTGAGCAGGTTTCACCATCATTTTTCTCTTCTTGCATCTTCATCTGACTGTGCACTTTGAGGGCTGTAGAGGCTGTGATTTTTCTTCAAACAGACACATCCTCACTCCATCTATAAAGAATCGGATTTTTATTTATTTATTATTAATTTATTTTTAGCATTTAAAACCTTTGAGTTTGGCTGTACACCTGCTTGAAAAAGCTTGCACTCAACAAATATGGTAATTTTTCAATAAGTATATTTTTGATTTATAGCTTTAATTTACAATTAACTGTTATCCAAACAATCAACATCTTAATATTTCTTTATTTATGGAGTTTCTTTATACCAGACAAGCTCTGGAGTTTTTTTTTTATCTGATCACATGTACAAAACAAATAATAAACATTATTTATTGAACACATCTGTACAATAGATTCTTTTAGGTACCCTCCAATCAATCATTTGTGCCCTGGGAGTTATTACAATATCATAAAATATCAAGGTACCATAGTTGCAGTCACAGTTTTTCAGAAAAAAAAACAACATGTACACAACTGATTCCAGATAAAAACTTTGATATCTATCAAATCTGAGCAAACACTGATCTCCTGAACACATGCTTGATGTTGAAAGTACTTTAAATAGATATCAGTTTGCAATCTGCTGGTAAATGCATACAAATGTAAGGCATATTTATAGACAGCAAAAAAAAATTCCAAAAGGACAACAAATGGTAGCAGCTTTAGCAGTTGTGAACACTGAGACAAGTGTTTCACAGTCACCATCAAAGCATCAACTATTCATGCTACACAGGAGTTCAAACAAATAAACCCTACATGCTGCAGTCAGCAAGCATAAACACCAACTTCAGCCACTCTTTCATGTAGGAGACAAATGAATCAGAGTTCAGAGGATGTAATTAACAGAAATATGCTGCATCAACCAACATTGTGTCAAATAAACTACTGGCCTTAAAACCCTTGAACTTGTTCATCTCAAGTGGGCCATTTTTTTTTTATTATCTGAAATATTCATTAATAAAAATTTCAAAAATCAAAGTTGAAACTCAGTCAGAAAAGTCCTTACAATTTTTTGAACCTGCAATACGTTTTTTTTTTTTTTTTAGCCCTTTGGAAACAAACTGCTTATTTCTCAATTATTTTACTCATCCAGGAGTTGCATTAGCAACATTATATCCTCTTACAGTCATGTTTGCGCATATACATATTTTTAGCTCTGTTTTTTGGTCACCACTTGCTTCTGAAAAAATTTTCTGGCTCTTTAGCAGCTAAATACTCCACTATTTTCCGCAGCTACCCTCTGTGCCTGTCTGCTGTCTGCTGTTTGATGCTGTGCGGGTAGAGTACACTGGGTTTGTAGAGCTTTTAAACTAAAAAGATCTGCCTGCTGAAAACAACACTGTGGGTTAAGTGAGACTCGAGCAGTAAGCAGTAAATAATGATAATAAACTTCGTAAAAAGCTTTGATTACAGTGATAATTCTTTACAGGTTCATCTCCAAAAGTCACCCCTTGTCATATGTTACATTGTCATAATAATAAAAAAAGAATTTGTAGCTGTGTAAAACTAACACTAAAAGTCCCTAAAACTACAAGCTTCTTTATCAGAACTGTGTTAGTTTAATTTGATTATATGTTGGGTGACAGTGGGCTTGTATAACAATCAGATGGACTAGTCATTAGATTGTAATTTAAATATTAACCTCAACCTGACCCACAACTGACCCCTGCCCCACTTAATCCAGAGCACAAAAAACCTCAATATGGCCAGTATGTAGTTTAGCTAGACATTAGCTAAAATATTTAGCTGATGGCATTAAGCCTTAATACTGTAATTTATGCTTACATTATCATTGTATGTTGTTAATCCCCTGAAGTTGCCGGATTAAATTGTTTGCCCTGCCTAGTTTGACAATTTGATCTGATTTTGGCAAGCCTCATGCTGCTGGGTTGCATTTGAATAAAGTAGAGGTCAAGTCATGGTTTAGCTAATTCAGATATGTTGACCATGTTGTATCCGTTATAAACCACAAAGTCAGATCATCAGCTCTTCATTGAAAATGACAAGGACCTGATGACAAAACATTCTTCAACAAATCCTGAGTGTTGCTGTATCCAGTCTGTGTCTAGTTCAGTTGGAGTTTAAAAACGTTACTTAATTTTATACGTTAGCAGCTTCTTTAAGGTGTTCCTATTAATGTTAGGTGGTTTCTGTTCCTTAAGGCATTACTGTATGAATGACATCAGACTCCATCAGGGTTTTAAAAGTTAAAATATGATTAGAGTCATCCCTACAGCCAATAAAATTACTGCTGTAACACTGCTAACAGCATGTTAAATCACCTTTTTTTGGCTGCTATCTCTCAGTCTCTCTGTCAAATCTGCATCAGTTCCACATCGGAGGCCTCCAGGCGGACTTAGATAATGCTCTCCATATTTACAGTGGCAGGAGGATTGGGAGGTTTTTGACTAGATCCCATTTGTGTGAACCTATTAGTGCCGAGCGCTCTGAGCTCCCTCTGATACGCCTCTGAGATTAGGCAATGGTATTACTGTAAGAGGATCGACTCGCCTCGAGGTGAGGGCCGAATATACAGAGAGAGAGAGGAACACACACAAAGACGGGAACATGCTCACACAGATAGGACCACACACTCCCTGGAAAAAAAAAATCAGGACCTGGCAGTGAGAGTGGGGAAAGAGATAGAGGGAGGAACACACGCACAGACACACACACTTACACACACACTCCAAAATTAAGAACTGAGACAAGGACCTGCAATGATAACGATGGGAATGAGAGGAAGTGTGTGTGTTTGTGTTTGTATGTTTGCAAGAAAAAGATTGAGAGAGAAAAAATGAGAGAGAAAGAATTTGAAAGTATTATTTTGTGATCTAGCTCATGCCAGTGTGCACAAAATTAAATTTAATAGAAAAGAGAACTGAACAAAACACTGTAATTTAAAATTAAAGGTGGTTCAAGAACTACATGACTTGCTACATGACTTTTTTTGCACCTCTCAGTCTAACTAATGAAACTGTCATGATTTAATTCAATGACATGACCTGGCATGTGATCACCTTGGATTTGAAATCAAATCAACTCTCAGAATAAGTTATGTTACTATCTACTGATGTGTTCTTGTGAGTGTGGGAACCCAAACAGAGATTTTGAGAATGAAAACAATTAAACAACTGTATCTTTAGATATTCCTGAATTCATCGAACTGTGAAGCATCTCGAAGGTATTCATGTATATAACTTAGATCTTATTTTTATGTTTTTGTTCTGCATTTTTTCCATATTATCTGAACTTGACTAAAAGTGGATGCACTTGAAATGTCAGTAGTTATCTTTTTTTGATTATAAAGGAAAACAGTGGGCACACAACTATAGAAAGTAAAGGAAGTCAAACTTAAAGCAGGTGGTCTGTCTGCAAACTATAACGGATGTGCACAGCTTATAGTTTGGGTAAAAATTTTAATGTTTGCCCTGTTTTGTGTTTCCAGAGCTAAGAAATGAATGTGATTGAGCAAAATGAAATTATTGCTATAAAAAATTATAGACAAAATAAAAATAAAAGTTTTACAAAACTGTAATTGTCAGTGGAGTTCAGATTCTTTCTTCCTTCACTCCTTGTGACAGAGAGTGTTTCCATTGTTGTATTTTAAGTCTTGATGTCTCTCAACTCTTTACTCCCCTAAAATGTGCTTTGTGTGTCTCTGTGTGCCTGCGTGTGTGTGAGACAGTGAAGCTCGGTCAGGAAGAGGAAGGCTGACGAGGAGGAAGTCACAGACCCCCCTCCAGCAGAGGGAGAGAGCGCCCTGTCATAATTTATGCCTTAAAAAGCATGAATTTTTCAGTGCACAGTGGCAGAGATGGCACTTCATGTTTACGACAATCATTTCCTTAGTGAATGATTCATGTGGATGTGGCGCTTATGAATCTTTCAGGGAACAAACAGAAACACTGATGCTCAGAGCTTTATGCTCCTTCGTTGGTTGCTGCTTCAACATCCAAACTGGGTGTCTGGGTGAGGAACAAACAAGGAAGTGAGCATGGGAATAATAACCCTCCCTGCCATGTCCTCACTTTTTATCTCTTTTGTGTTAAGCACTTGTGAGGTCACAGGAATTGTAGACAGTTTTGTTATTCTTCTCATAATCTGGTCAGTCTTGGTAAATGTAGGTTTCTTACATTTTTCAAATGACTACAAGGTTCAATTTCTTAATGAGTATAAAATTAAAAAGGATACTGAACGATGCATTTCTAGTAGGTCTCCAGCTAATATTTTATTCAATATACATGTCTATTTTTGTTCTGTTCCAGCCATAAACAGCAGCCTACAGGCCTGGTCAACCCAGTGTTTTCTTCAAATAGTGAAATTCTGAAGCAACTACAACTTTCAGTAGAATGGCTTCTATGTTAACTTTAGTGAACTTTGACCTGCATATTTGCATCGTTGACCAATATCAATATCACCCTGACTTTTGAAGAAAAGGACAGCTGCAGAATCAAAGTGAAAGGAGCTTCTATTCCTTTTAAGCTGTGTTGAAAAGTCCACTTTATGTGATGTCCACCCAGTGTGACTGGCTATTGCTAGGAATCAAGAGTTTGCTGGTCCACTTCAGTCAACTAGTCCCGACAGTAGGCCTAGGCCTAGCTCACCTAGCTTCTATAACCAATATTATTTATTATGTTTGAAAATAAATAATATTAAGTTTTATCATAAAATCAGAACTAAACATGCATATGTGTTTTACTGGTGTGTGAAACAAGCTACCGCAACTAAAAGAAAGTCAGATGAAACAGCTGTACATGAGCGTGTACCCTAACCCCCATAAAGTGTTTACAAAGTAGAGTTTTATGCATCATCGTGTTAAAATTATAAATGTCTTTAAATGCAAAACAGAGACTACTTCTTCTGTGAAAGTTAGTTAGTAAGTTTGCTGAATAATAACATACTCAACCTACCTTTTGTGGTTGTGTAGCTCACTGAACCAAATAACAAAAACAGCTAATTACAGTAAAATAGGTGATATGGGCTCTGTGTACATTTTTCAGGTGGACAAACATGAGAAAAAGTAAAAATGTTTTAAAAAATGCAAAGGGAAAGAGAAGACTGAACAATTATATATTAACAAAGTAAGAGAGAAAACTTTTGGATTTATTAAAATAAAAAAAAAATCTTACCACAACAGCTTAAAGTCACAAATGCAGTCATGATACTTATACCAGACAAAGTTCAGAAAGAGACAACACCGATGTAACCATAGAAACTAAGCATAGTAAACTCCTGCGCAATCGTTTTTCTCCTGTCTGCCATACACACTACGCCTGATGACTGCCCATGATGCATGAGGAGCGAAGAAGGCCCCAATTACAGCTTGTTTTCATTGGTTCTCAAAATTGTACTGGTGCAACCTGATTCCTTAACGGCTGGTTTGAAACTAGCTAGTAGTCAGTAATTAATGAAGGACTTTACATGCATACTGAGTCACAGATTTATGAAGAGTTGGTGCATCACAATCCTGGGGTGGAATTGCCATGTGACATGTAACATGTAACAAATGTGCATTTCAATGAGATACAATCAGCCTCATTGCCATCTTTAACTTTAAATCTTCATCAGGAGGATATTGGCACTGTGCACTTTTATCATCAGTGAATTAACTGAATGTTACACACTGTATATTCATTTGGCACTGTAGTTGTGCTCCCATTGCTTCATTTGCACCAATGATCATTTGTTTATTGTTTTTCAAAATGCTCAACTTTTTTATAAAGATTCTGGGATCTGCTGTTCATCTGATGGCCACTAGATGTTGCTCAAAGGAAACTAAGACTGGATTAAATGTTTGAGGATATGGTGTTATTTTCGATTTTTTTTTTTTTTTGTCTAATAAGAATGAATGGTTCAGATGGTGGTGGTTCAGATCAAGCTTGTGCCAAAACAAAATCAAATTCAGTCCTGTGCTGTTACTCCTTTGTACAAAGTGGCATTCTTTGCAACCATAATAGTCTCTACACCAACTACACTGCTGGCAACAGTTTTGCTGTATTCTGTGTGTTGCTGCCAGTCAGTCTGTATGACTGTATTATAACTGGTTCGATCACGTCTGAAGCAGTTCTGCTTCTCAGGAAATGTGTCTAATGTTAAACCAGACTGTTATTAGTTCATATATAATTACTGGATGGGCCACTGTCACCCTGATATTCGCTGTCGCTCCTCTGCTCTGTGGAAGCATGTCCTCCTTTAAAAATCACATTTATCTGTTGCCTGGAAGCTGCAGTCGCCTGGTGGAAATCTTTCATCTTGTCTGTGTAGTGCCCTTCAGAGGGCCCTACCGGCTGTTTGGATTTTAGCCAAGGTTACTATAGAAACACACAGAGGGAGAAGTGCAGGAAAGCAGGAAAGGCTTGCTCATGCTAATGGAAAACACGCTTATTGATTCCCATAAAAAACACACACATTGCAAAATGTGAATAAAGTGTAAACATCAAAGGTTTAGTTTGTTAGTGATCAAAGAGTTTGTATCCCCTTTCCTCATGAATATTGACTGATTTAAGCAACCTAAAATGCTGAACAATAGATGGATGCACTATTGATAGTTTGATTGATTGTCTGTTAGATTGTTTTTTTCATGAAAAGTGTCAAGTTCACTTCCTATCACAAAGAAATCTCTCATCACAGACAAGCATTTTCACACCAAAACCGAAGCCTTTAAAGGGTTGTTGGGCAAAAATAATCTTCACAACAGACTCAAACACACATCTTGACTTTGTGTGCAGTTTCATATTTTATTTGCAATACATTATGAATTCTTTCTGCAAAAACAATGACAAAGTATTCTGAAAATGTAGCTTATATTTAGTTTATGCTTCTCTGAAAAAAAGTTGATCAAAGTATTTGATATGTGATTGAGTGACTCTATGCAACTACAGGCCTACACCAGGGGTTTGCGTGTGCGTGCTTGTGTGTGTGTATGTGTGTGCGTGGGTGTGGTTGTGTGTGTGGTGTGTGTGTGTGTGGGTGTGTGTGTGGAGGGGGGGCCTCAGAGGAGTGTATTCTCTTTGAGGTGAGTTTGATAGTCATGGCAGACACCTGCACAGATCACAGCTGAAAAATTTAAATCGTGTTGACTGGGAAAGTATGGAACCAACCAACCAACAGATGAATTCATTAAACTGCTGATCAAACGTATTAAATTAAAATGTATGTTTGATTGAAGCCAACTACACTGAATGCACTCAGCATGCATACTGAAAAAAGATGAACATGAATAAATGCACGCATGAGTGAGAGGTAATGAATGAATGGATGAACAAATGAGACAGAGTAAATCAGTGAGTAGACATCAAATGTCTGACAGTGTGTGAATAGAGACACTGACTAATAACAGAAAATAGTGAGACATTTTTATTGATAATAGTAGATATAGTGTTACCGAGCTTTGCTGAATGACTGATTGATAAATGCTACCTGAGAATCACCCTGTGCAAAATTCAAACTCAGTGAGACTTATGACTGCTCTGTTATAACCTTTCAAATAAATCATTCTGATACATTTCCACCTATAGATTAAATCCCTTGCAGTTTGCAGTTTTTGGGCACCAGATAGTTTTTTCAAGTTTTGCATTCTAATCAGAAACCGAACATTTCTAAATGCTGCTGATCTCTTCACTCACTGAAGTCATTTTGTTCTGTACCTTAGACCTCCAAGGTAAGGGTCAGTGTGGGATATTTTGGTTGTTTTATTGTCTGGATAAATAGTAAATAAACAAAGCAAAAACAAACAAAAATAATCTCTCTTGTCTCATGTTTGACTTTTCTATATTTAATGTTTTGCTAGTAAAAAGAGAAATGAAGGCTGTCCTCCTCATCTCAGCGATAACAAGCAATTTTTAGGGATGCCATTATGTGGGATACTAAACTTGCATTGACCAAGGACCACTTTTGCAAAATGATAGGCGGCCAGGGGGGCAGTTATTAAACAAACTAAGGATTAAAAAAATAGTTTTGACAAGTACTTTTCATCTGACCTTTTTAATGCTACCACTACTCTTCCTAGACCATATTTTTGGGTCAGTTATTTACTTTTTACATCACCAATATAACCAGATTCCTTTGTCACAGCTAGTTTGCTCTAAATGTGGGATTGAGTGCTTGTAAGCAAGTTGCAGCTGCTTAAAAGAAAAGGAAGCACCACCTGTTTTTTGACCACAATACCGCATTACAAAGATGATGGATTAAACCTTAGAATGAGAGGCAGCTTCCAATGACAACTGTCCACATCTGGCCACATTTTTTATTCCAACATCTTAAAAAGACAACAGTTATGTGAGGTGTTTTCTATACTTGAAAAACAGTAAAAACTCCTCTTTTATAAACTCTTCCTCTAACCTCTGTAAGCACATTAAAATAAGATGCAGAGAATATAGGTAAAATTGACTAGCATTTACTACATTAATTTTGAATGAATAATGTTAATCTTTGAGGTTATGACAATTAAAATAATTTATCTAATTGCTAGAGTGTTTTTTTTAATTCTTTTGAATTAGTGCATGTTTTATTTGTACTTTTTTCTTTTGGATGTCCGTTCCGATCTAAACTGCCATCCTGGTGTCCCTCTGTTGTAGCCAGACATTAAGCCAGACATTTGCCTTGTCTTTACAAAGTTTAATTAGCTGAGACAAAGTCACAGTTCAACTGGCCTAATGTTGCATTTGTGACATTACCTGTTAGTACAAAATGTTTAAGTGAGATTTTTTCAGGATAGACTACCAAATGGTAAAAATCTATATGATAATTAGTATGTGGTACATACTGTAGAGAATTAGTATGTAATATGGATTTGGGACATGCTGGGGTCCCCAGCTGCTTTGCTTCACATGCTATTAGCTTCACCCAAGGAGTGTCATCATCTGCTTAAACACACTGACTTACATTAGAAAAGTTACCATTGCAGTATAGATGCATCACATTTTGTAACACTTGCTCCATGTGCTCTCTAAAGACGCCTATTG
>JAQMCX010000025.1:2867605-2893477 GCA_029814765.1 Acanthurus leucopareius
ACACACTCACACACACACACACACACACACACACACACACACACACACACACACACACACACACACACACACACATATGCATACACAGAGCAGCACATAAAAAATAATTTTGAATTACATTGTATTTTAAAAATGTATAATGGATCGATTGAATGGTGTCACTCTGATGAACCAACAGAAAATTATAATCCTGTGTCAGTGTTTTCAGCAGCAGAGAACACCTGCTTTCAGCAAACACGCTGTGATAAACCCACTGCACACAACCTGTCCAGCACCAAACAGCAGATAGAGCCACTAGTTAGGTAAGTGGATCATCAAACAGGTATTTTCATTAGGAGTTGGTGGAGACCAAACCAAAGATAAGAGGAGAATATTAAAAACCTAATTTTAAACTTTTAAATGTATCTGAAAATTATTTACAAAAAACATACAAACGTTTGGATATTTTAATGATTAATCACCAAAATAACAAAGAGTATCACATGACAGCAAGGTTTTTAGGTTTTTCACCCAAATTAAGTGCTTAACTGGAAATAAAAACATTAATAAAGTATAAGAAAAAATATTTTTCTAAATCATTTAAAAATTATGAAATAATTGAAATAAATTAGTTTATTTTTTCTCAAAGAAAAAAAACCCCATAAGACTGGACCTGTTGTAAAGAATAAATAATCTTTTAAGTCTTAAAAGTCAGCAGCTTAAAGTTTTTGCTCTAACTCATCCCAGCTAAGGCTCGCCTGACTGCCCTAACCAAAAAATTACTGTAGTGAAATATGGTTACTTTGACATGTTTCGATTTATACATATAAATGCTCCTATATTGTTCTTTTCTGTGTGATTTTCTGCTTCATTAGATGCTACTGAAGAGCAACATGAGAGACAGACACACACACAGAAAGAGAGAGACACACACACAGAAAGAGAGAGGGAGGATATTGCTGTAAACCTAACCTAATAAAGGACAAATAATTTGCAAAGATTTATGGTTTTCATCAACAACAATATTTCTGTTAAATCTTTGCAAAAAATATTAGGCTGACAGAATGATCCCAATTTAGATTCAGTTGACAGCATCTGTTTTTCTGCATTCTTTGTTCATTTCTTCTCCTTCATGTTTTTGTATGTAAATCTGTAAATCTTGGCATGTGGGTTATTGCTTGTATCTTTTTTGGCATAAGGTGATGAAACATACAAGATGATTTTAGCCAGGATAGCTACGTCAGTCTGTGTCCAATACTCTGTTGAATCCCATGAGCCTCAGTTGTAATTTGTATTTCTAATTAGCATATTTTATCATCCACTAAACTAGCACTGAACTGCTTAACTAAGATGGTAAAAATATTAAGTAATTTCCTGCTAAATATTAGCATGTTAGCATTCTCATCGTCATTGTGAGCAGGAGTATTGTCATGTTGGACCTTGCCTGTGCTCCAAGGTCCAGGTTATTTGTCCCACCTT
Organism: Acanthurus leucopareius; assembly: GCA_029814765.1. Classification (NCBI taxonomy): domain Eukaryota; kingdom Metazoa; phylum Chordata; class Actinopteri; order Acanthuriformes; family Acanthuridae; genus Acanthurus; species Acanthurus leucopareius. The sequence goes on from JAQMCX010000025.1 coordinate 2,869,064, forward strand.
GGTCCCACAGAAGCCTCAGAACTTTCAGAATGAGCAGTGGACAGCAGCCTCTCTGCTGCATCGTTAGCTCTGGGAAAAGTCATCACTGTAGAAGATGCTGAGCAGGTGCAGGGATTTGGAAATCAGTAGGACTTATCTTCTTCACTTGATTTAAGTTTAATGTTGTAGCACACATTAGTCAGCTGGTTGCATTTGTTACTCTTGTTCACTGCCTAACATTACATGTTGACATCTCTGATCTAATAAGTCTTTGGGTAACATTGTAGAAAATAATGAAAAAATTCTTCATGTGACATACATGTCAGTGTTAATATTTAGACATTTAATCAAAACATCACAGTAATGAATTTATCATTGCGCAACTTGCAACAAAGGGTTGTGCAAACGATGCTTAGAGTAAGGAAGAACTACAAGATAATTAGCATTTGCTTGCCATAGAATTTATTATTAATCCCACCCTTAGTAAGAGAGTGTGCAGTGGTGGGCCCTCGGGGCCAGCAAAGCCTTGTCTGATGGCCTAGAGATGGTCAGAATTAGAAAATTATAGATTAACAATTTAATATACAAGTTCATATATATTTTCATTAATTTTATATGTATTTTAATTAGTTTCCATCAGTTTATTAATATATTCCATTGCAACTCTCATTCAGCTGTGCTGCCTTCAGTGCAGCTAGTATAAATTAGAGTTTTTATTCAATCAGATTCCCCCCATGCTGTCACTAGGTCAAAAATCTGTTGTTTAATTGGTGGTCATATGAGTAAATGAAACTGGTTGTTGTGAGTTTGTTCTTGTTATGTCAAATGGCAATGAATACCTTATAGTCCTATAGTCATGGTGAGGTCATTAGAAAGCTGTTTAATTGCAGGAGGATAGTGCTGAAGGCCTGCATGTAAAATACATGGCCTTCCAATGAGAGTGGGTATGGATGAACGTTCAAGAATTTGAGACCTCTTCCAAATAATTTTACAGATCTTTTTTTTTTTTTTTAAATGATATTTTTGGGGTTTTTCGTCTTTATTTGATAGGAAAGCTGAGAGAGTGGACAGGAAACAGGGAGAGAGAGAGGGGGTAGTGACATGCAGCAAATGGTCGGAGCTGGAGTCACACTTACGACCGCTGCATGGAGGACTGAGCCTGCCGTACAGGGGACGCCCGTGCTACCGATTGAGCTAAATGGCGTCCCAGTTTTACAGATCTGAGGTCTTAGCCCAACCTATCTGATTGTTTGACTGCTCATGCTGTCCAATTAGACTTTGGTCATGTCATTGTCCTCCCTGATATCAGTGGTTAATTTGGATATTACCCTGTTTTTTAATTAATAATGACAGTTTCATATAACTTAGCTCTTATTTTCATAAATTGTCTATTATTTCCAGAAATAAACTGTATCCGTATTGGTGGCAAATCAGAAGACGAGTCTTTTGAAACAAATTGACAAACAACTAGTTGTGTTGTTTTGGTATGAGGACTTAGGAGGAGGCAGTGGAACCAGGACAGCATATAAACAAAAAGCATCCTGTATATTTCCACCAATACTCCTTAAATCACACACCTATACTAATAACATGCATACTCAGTGCTGCATGTATGTGTGTGATCCACATCTCTTTCTCTCTCTGTCTATCCATTTCACACACATCAACACGGATGCATCAACACACACAGACACACACACACACACACACACACACAGAGGCATCAACACACACACACACATGATCAGTGAAGGATGTGGAAAAATGAAGCTCCTCTCTTTCCCTCTTCACGTCAGAAGCATTTTGCCGGGTGATTAATCGCCACGGCGAGCGTTTGAGCCCTGTGGTCGGCCCTGGGGCTTCGCCACGATCCCTGCACCTGCCACTCTGACACCCCCCCACCTCCATAACCACAGAAACACATATTCATACAGATAAATAAAACCACAAATAAATGTAGAAACAACCAGGATGTGCAGCTTTGCACATTAAGAAGAAATTCACAGTAGTCAGCTACGTAGAACGGACTTGAATCAATAGAAAGGCAGAAACTTACATGTCATTTTTTTTAATTACTTGACGTAGTAGTTCATTGCTTTTATTTAATTCACATAACTACTGATATACGGTTAAATTCAAATTTCAAATTACATAACATCATATCGATTCAAACCCGTGTTCCCGTCAGCTTGCAGACGTTAAAAAAAAGAAAGAAAGAAAAAATAAACATATCCGTGCCTCCATCATTACTACAAGGATGGATGACTGAAAGCAGGTAAACTCACACTTTGGGGTCATAGTTTCATCTACCTTACGGAGGGTGTCATTCCACCAATCAGCTTTCAATACATAAACCATGAAACACATACAAATAAAAGGAAATAACTGCAAGAGTTCAGAGTAGCAGTAACCATACCACTCCTGTTCTTGGTCTAGTGCCATGCTCAAGGGTAACGGCAGGGAGATTCCAAATAGTAAAGTGCACGGAAACTGGAGAAAGTGAGGCACCTGAAGAAAACCCACGTGTTAACACGGAAAACATGCAAACTCCAGAGAAGTAATTGTGCCAAAGTACAAGTGGAAATCTAATATACAATGAAATTCTTTCTTTCTTCTGCGATTGTTATATTCCATTATCTTTAATATTTGGTTCTATGGAGTACTCATATCCACTTTGGATATAATTTATAAGCTTTTGTTTTTATTCTTTATATCTTCTGTCTATTTAGTCCTTATCATTAATTAATTCTGAAACCAAAAAACATAAGAAAAAAATGGAAATTGATGGACGTCTTCTTGACATTTTTCACTCACCGGATAAGTTTACACTCTCTCTCTCTCTGTCTCTGTGTGTGTGTGTGTGTGTGTGTGTGTGTGTGACACCTTCTACTCTCGCACCACCTGAGTTGGAGGAGGGCGAGCATGTGTCTCAGGCCCACACTACATCTGTTACACTCCGGTGTGTGTGTCTAACAACCAGTTAGCATGTGCATATTTGTGTTCATATATACTCTTGATAGTGGTGGTGGTGAGTTGCTTTGTGTGTGTGTGTGTGTGTGTATGTGTGTGTATGTGTGCGGCAGCAGATGTCATTTGTTCTGAAATCAGCAGCTGGATCCTAAGTTCCCAGTGGGACCTTAAGTGTCTACACACACACACAAACACACGCACACACACACAAAAAACCACACACATACCCACACAAACACACACACACTTTTAACTACCAGCCCTACCTGTGGACTACACACTTGCACACACGCAGATGTCATGTGGGGCAGTGGGACTTGTTTAGAGTGTGTTTGTGTGCATGTGTGTGTGAATGTATGAGAGAGAGGGAGAGAGAAACCAACAGGTTGAATTTCCTGATAGTTGTGGAGGTGAAACAGTGATGTATGTGTGTTTCTATAAGATATTTGCAGAACTGAACTGCTGACATTGCTGCTGTTAACATATGGAGCAGATTACCTGCATAACCACAGGTAACACAAACATACACACACACACATTTTTTTTATCTAAACAAACCTTTGAAAGAAGTTTTCCAAAGTTCAGAGGGGGAAACAAACTCCATCTGTAAAACTTTCTCTTTTCTTTCTTTGGCAGGAACTGATGATAAATGGAGCTTTAAGTTGCATAAAAACCACACTGCTGACAGTGAAGGGTAAATAATTGCAAATAATACTTACTATGAGTTATATTTTGTTTGATAGTATAAGTATTAAATATTTCATAAAGTTGAACCTACAAATAATTTTACTAAAACTATCAAAAATACCAATATAATACCTGAGTTTTAATTTTTAATTACTCAATGATATGCTGTTAGCATGCTGTGATGACAGCTAAGTCTAAATCCAGTCTGACATAGCTTTTTTTGGGTAAGAAGTATAATACATTGTTTAAGTACTACATTAGAAACATAAAAACCAACTTTAATTGTCATAGAAATGCTAGTAATTTGTCTAGCATAAGCATGATCCTTTTCATCATTAAAATGTTCATATTTATTTTGCTTTTATTATTTATCATGTATGTGTTCATTGCTATAGGCTTAAATCGAATTTAAAAAATCCATGCAGCTTTTCAGTGGGATAATAGTTATATCAACCCACATTGTGGGTCACACACTCAAAAATAGTTTTTTTTAAGTACTAACATATTTAAAATCTAATTGCTTGCCACTCAACAACATTACTTATCAAATCAAAGGTGGCCTGTGCCTGCCCTGAAGTTGCTCTGCTCCTGATAGCTAGCTAGCTTTCTTGCTAGGATCTAGCTAGCTAGTGCTAACTTACAACAATGGACACATTTTTTAAAAGGAAATGATCTGACGAACAGACCAGCAGCCCAACTGACAAAACACAGTAAAGCTCACAAGTATAAGGTAGCATACATGAACCATGACGTTCTGCAGAGCTGTTTTGAAGCCTGAAAACTCTTGTACTGGGTGCTGCCATTTGGCATGACTCTGCCTAACTGCAAACCAATCAAAAAATGGGAAGAGAAGCAGAGGGTGAGTGGACCTGAGGCGAGTCCAAGGACTGAACTGCACACACTTTCTTAACTAGGTATGCTAACAAGATATCATAATTTAGCTACCTAGAGTCACTAAAAACAACAGTCTCAAAGCTTGATTGCCGAGATCGAGCTCTCCCGTCTAGCTGTCACTAAAAGTGGCCACGTCCTTAAATATCACTTCTAACCCTAACTTAAATGACACAAGTGAGCTACAAGAAAAAGCTGATATTTGCTTGCTCTCAAGTAATGAGGAATTATTTTTTATCACAAATATTTTTTTTTTCAGATATTTGAAGTACAAATCAGTCCTACAAAGACAAGCTTAGACTGGTGAGAGCTGAGTCGAGTCTGGCAACTTAGAGGTGAAACTGATGTCATTAAGGTGGCCAGACACAGAATAGGATTATTATGCTTTGGCCTACCAGTGCTAAATATGTAACAAAAGACAAGATGCCTCTTCATTTTACATCCTTATCTGGGATATAATGAGCATTCATACACTGTTTATAATTTTCTTTTGCAGTGTGGCCATTTCACAAACATTCACCTTAAAATGCCTGAGGAGTTTAGCCCTGTAGCCAGGCGCCATATGGCCGTCTCATACAGGATCTACCCTCGTCCTGACAATTAGGACCACAGGCTAAAACCCTGCTGGATCTGGAGCACAGCCAGATGAGAGGAGGATGGAGAGAAACTAAGAGAGAAAGAAAACAAGGGTAGATTCAACATAAAGACCTAGAGAGAGAAGATCAAGTAAAAATAAGATCAAGGAAGTTGTAAAGACTTTAGAGTGAGGATACACAAAACTTGTCTGAGTGACAAAGAGAGCAGGAAAAGGAGATGATCAGGATGAGTGTGGTAATAATGATAATAATAACAATAATCATAATGAAATAATAATAGTGGCGAAGAAAAAACTGACTAAGTAGGCGAAACAATGTTTAGCCAATTAAGCGTTGCAGATGAATCCATGTGCACAAAGAGCCACCCATGACTGAACGTGGAGACAGAAGCAGAGCTGCTTAATTACAGCCTGAAGAGATGGAAGTCTTCATCCGAGCGGAAAAAGAGAGGAAGAAAGTAAGGAAGGGAGGAAGTGAATTTTAGTCTTAGGAAGAAGATGCAAGACACAATGGGGGAAAAAAGGCCCCATTTCGTATTTCTCAGATTGTACTTCTACAGTTTTCTTTCTCGCCTCTTCTTATGTCTTAGTCCCCACCAACTGAGATGCAAGCTGAGGAGGCAAGGAAGAGACATGAGGAGAGAGGAGTCGATGCAACAGGCACTTACCAAAATGAGATTTCCTTGCTTCCTAGCTGTCCTGGCTGTCATTTTAATATGACATCAAATACAGTACGATATGACTTGTGGCAAAAAAAAAACCAGTTGCAAGAAATATTAATTTGCCACCTGTACCTTTCTTAGTCCAAACAACTAGGGGGCAGCACAAGCCCAGAGTAATCCCTTAATTAGCTTGTTAGCTCACATTATCATGCAGCTAGCAATCCCATGGCCAGCTGACTCTGGTCAGACTGGGAACCTGGAGCATCAGGGTGAGTGTTGGTGTTTAAGAAGCTAAAAAACACCTCTGTGCTGTGGACTGGATGCGGATGCTATGGTGACTCACTATCACCCCTTGAGATACAAAGTAGAATTGTGAGACAGGATGGGCCAACACAGGCAGGGAGTAGCTGGTAAGCATGCTAACAACAATAGCACTGAGGCATAAACCATAGTCATCTTTACCATAGCATCTCAGCAGTTATTTCTTCAGACTTTGTTTATAATTTCAGACAGTTTTTAAAAACATATTAAACTAAAACCCATACTTATTTGAGGTACTTACACTGAATTACCTTTATATCCCTGCATTTAAACCACCCAGTTTGCCTTTCAGGGCTAAATTTTTTCACATACTGTTTAAAAGTTTTGTATCATATGCTTCGTTTTATTTAAATTTTTTCATTTGTTTGTTTTAATTTATTTGTGAATTGTGTTAATACAGTTTTGCTTTGTAACTTGAAGAAATAAATAAATATAATCCTAGATGTACGGTGTAAGAAAAAGTAGTAGAACTAGTATAATTCTTAATGAATCTTTGGACTGAACAAACAGTTGATAACAGAAAATCCACAAAGCTGATACATAAACATTTCATGTATGAAACAACTGAGAAAAAAATAGTTTATCTTCAATAATTTAAAACCTAGAAAACTTGGTTTATTGTCACATGTTACATACAAAACACTATTTTTACTTTATATGTCTGTGTATATGTTGCTTAGTGCGGTAAAATTAACGATACTAAACATTCAAGGTTGATGATATGTATTCCTGTCCACCTGACATATGAGTGTTATAGTACAGTCCACTGAAAGGGAGGGGGGAGAGAGAGAAACTTCTTCGTTTATTTTCTGCTGTGCTGCCTGGCACACATGTTTAGCCCGGGGTGACAGCAAGCAGGAAGTATTTCTAAAAACAGGGCAATTCTGGAAAAATCACTGGCAGTGAAAGTCCCCCTCCCCTCTCCCCCCCTCGATGTCTTTGGCTGGGTCATTGCATAATTTAGTAATCAACTAAATTAAGGTACGGAGAGATGAACTTGCAGCTCGTGAGCATTTGTGTCAAGTTCATCGCCTTTTGCTGGAAAACGGCGTCCAGGCAGCCGCCATGCTTTAATGAATCTCAAACTGCCTTCGATTTTCATCTGCAGCGATGAAAGAGGGAATTAGCCAGGGCCCCTGTGTGCACACACATAAACACACACATGCACACACACACACAGGAAACAGGCACCATTTGGTGTTTATGTAAATGTGCAAAAACAAAATGGCTGACTGCCAAATCCTGTCAGTAAACAAAGCTTGTTTGAGTGCCAGGCAAAGTGTTGTTAAGGTGGACCACTCAGGATACAGTCTGAGCAGTAGGTGGCCCGGTGAAGCTGAAAGACCTTAAACGAGGGTGCCGGTGACCATGTAAAACTGCCATTAACTTGTTATCGGATGCAGGAGCGTTGGTCTGCATCTCTAAAACAGAAACATTGTTCCCGGGCCTCTCGGTTTTGGGAGGGTGGTGGCTGGTTGTCATGGCAGCTGAACAGCCAATAATCACTCAGAGCAGAACAGGGGATCTGACCTACATCAGCTGACTGAAGGTCCATTACAATCATGCCATCTAAAGGCAGAAAAATCACCGTAATCAGAGCACTGTAGAGTCCTTCGATCACTTGATGTTCAAAGAATGGTAACATGAAAGGAAGTGGAGTGATGTTATCTCCCACAATTCACTGCAATTAGGGTCTATCACAAACCCCTCAACCTAAGGGTAAATCACTGAAGTTAGTTTCTTTTCTTCTAAAGGGTTAGAAGAAAAAAATCTCTTTTCTTGATTTTAGAGCCCTGATATGCTGGGATGGACCTCAAATGCTCTTATTTGCTAGTCATCACCATTCCCAGCAATTAGGAGAGAATGAACAATGGTATTTAACAACCTGGGAAGGGGAACACAGTGATGACCCCATGAGGTGAGACTCAGGGACAGTGCCCCCTCACTTCATTCATTTGAAATGTTTTATCTACAATATACCTGACCTCCCCCTTGTCTGCTTATTGACAGGTTTACCTGCGTTATCTGCCTACCTGTGCACTGAACTTTTTTGAAAGTAGAAATTATCTTTTCATATTATTGAGTCCACTTCAATGTGGTTTTACCTGCAACTGCACTGAGGTTAAGATAAACCAATGTCCGCCAAAGCTAGTATTGACATTTCTTTGAACAATGTGAATTTGCTACAGAAGCAGCTTCCATTTACACTAATACCTGAGTGATAACTACTGGCACTTCAATTAATTCAGTGCTAAAACTCCAGGTTACACTACAACCTGCCATTCCAACTGTGTTACATAGGCCGATCTTTAGTCTCTGCCTCAGATTTTTTTATCTCAAGAGCATCCTCTGTATTGTATAGTGGCAAGTGTAAATGATGGAGTGACTAGCAAAGTGTCTTTTGTACTCTAACAATGCAATCTTGTAGTATTTACTCTTAAACTACCACTAAAACTCCTTCATATCCTTACGTAACTCCTTTGTTTTGTTACAGTTAAACTGCCTTCTGGTTCTTACATTTTAACTGCAGTTAAACACTTTATTTTAACATTTCAGCGTCATTTTTAAGTTCCTTAATTTTTTTCTGCACTTCTTTATATTCTTACACTTTAACTAACACTTTTACTCCTTTAATTTTTCTTGCTGCAAGAAACAAACCATTGGTAAAGGGATTTAAAAACTTGAGGGTTTAAAAATAAGTTTAAAAATCAGTTTCCTGTTTACATTTTTATCACAACTTTTTATTAAACATAAGCATTAAAAACTAGAAAATGGGAGCTGTTTTATTCCCTTTTGGTCATAGAGAACCAAACCAACTGATGCACTGCTGGTGGGTGTGGCAAAATGTGTTCGGTGGTGCTTGGTCAGGCTCATCTGATGGTGGTGAGCTGGTCACAAGCATTCATGTATCAAAGTTTAACATTAATGCATATTTTACTAAAATATTTAAGTAAAGAAACAGGCAATACTTAAACAAAACTTTTATTTATGTTTGATCAGAACTGCCTCATTGTACAGTTTGATCTCAATTTGATAAGCCACCCTTAGAGAAAATGGAAGCTCTTTCTTTTGATCAGACTTCTATACTCTTGGTGTTTGTAGAGGGCAGTCATACAAAAATTCAGAGTTGCAATCTGTAATTTTAAAAATATTTTAAAAATAAGCGGGGATTCTGTTTGCAAGGACAATGGGGATAAGTTTAAAATTGTTCATTTGTACATACTACCCAACTATAATCATACAAAAATGGTTAATAAGTGGCAAAGTATTTCTTCAGCACATAACAAAAGGACAAAACAAACCTGTATGATCTGTCATAGAAGATTTGACTATTTTCTGCCAGTGAGGCATCAGTAGACCTCAACAGGTATCTTGAAGCACTTCAGAAAGAATGTGTTTGAAAGCTTATAGGTCCACAATGACTTTTCATCTACAGGGAGGAGATAACATGTTTGGTACTTAAAGGATGCAAAAAATTATTCATTGGCCGTGTATGTGATTAATTGGTGTTATTGAGTGTGTTGTATTTAGGTCATTTCCTGTACCTCAGAGGCAGCAAACAAATTAATTCACAAAAGAACCAAATGTAACCTTGCCCACCTTTTTCACACAGTACATTTCTGAACATGAATCTTTCCTGTCCTTCTCATTATCCAACTCTTTTCCATTTTTATTTTTGTTCAGTTTTCCTTACCCATTGTTAATAATGATAACAAAAAAGTTTTGATTCTTTTGTCATTTATGTAACGACTTCACAACTTTCCTTCATCCTCTCTATCCTTTCTTTTCATCCTCTCTTCTTTCCTCTGATTCTGGCTTCACTTTTATCCTGTAACTGCCAGTGATTGGACTGAGGGAAAGGAAAGATCATTCTCTTCTATCTGCTCCTGGCCTCATTTTGCGTAATCGCACAGCAGAACTGATAATAACTAGCAAATGGGGACTGGATTAATTTGGTTGAAGTGATGGTGGCTGCACCGCCCCCTTGCACAGCACAGCGCTGTTTGCTCAGCTCGAGGACGGACAAGAGGGAAAGAAAAATATACTGGCTAATTATTTCTGATAATGCAATTAAGATATGCGTATTTAGCATAAATTCCACAATGGAAATGTAGACGTCAGCAGATACAGTGTGTGTGTGTGTGTGTGTGTGTGTGTGTGTGTGTGTTTCCTGCACTTTGCGGGGTATTTGCAGTGGTCTCTGGTGGCGGCTAGCAACATTAATCTCGACCTGTTTTGGGTCTTGTTACAACACAGAGGTTATAGTCTGTATCATAACATGCATGCCTGTGTGTGTGTGTGTGTGTGTTTGTGTGTGTGTGTGTGTGTGTGTGTGTTTGCCTCAACTATCTAAAAATAAGCACATTTGAAATCTTGTTTAATTATCTCCGTCATGCCAAGCTCTGCATACTCATTCTTACATACACAAACACACACAAACGAACACGCACGCAGACACACAAACACACACACACACACACACACAGACACATGCTACATACACAGTGTGCAATAGACCAGGTGCGCCAGTGTGTCTGTGGTTGCGAGTGTATTGTGTAGTGGTTAGTATGTGTGCGCATCTACCTGCTACACTAATGATCTGCAGCTCTCAGAAACACACACACACACTCACACACACACACACACACACAGAGAGAGAGAGAGAGAGAGAGAGAGAGAGAGAGAGAGAGAGAGCAGAAAGAATCTCAATTCAAGAGAAATGGAAAGGAAAAATAGAAAACATTTGAAAAGAAAGGGAAAAGATAGAGAGGAAAGAAAAGGGACACAAGAAATAAGAAAAACAAAATCAATAATTTTGAAGAAAAAATGTAAGAAGAGGTAGTAGGAAGGATAGTCAGAATAGATAAAATAGAAAAATTAAAGGAAAAAGTTGCAAAGAAAGTGATAAATAAAGAAACAGAGAAGAAAGAAAAACAACAAAAACGTAAAATGTAGAGATGAGAAGGGAAGAGGAAATGTAGATGGAAATCAGACAATGGAATGAATGGAAATAAAATGGAAGAAAAAATAGAAAGGGAGTGCAAAAGATACCCACAGGAAAGGAGAGGAAGAAATAGAAAGGAAAGGAATGCAGAAAGGACTGGATAAGTGGACAGAAGCAAGAATAATAGAAAAGTAGACGATGAAAAAAGACAGACAAAGGAGTGGAGGAAGAGAGGAGAAAAAAGGGAAGAGAATTGTTGGCATCCGTCCAAATAGCAGCCTCTTCCTCCTCTCTGCTCTGCTTTGAATACTGCTGCATGTCATTAGAGCTGCCAATCAACAGCTGCTAATGCCCTGCTGCAGTTTAGCTGACAGCTGCAGCCGATGCACAAACCCTGCTGAAACCCTGAAAGCTGTGTGCTTCAGGTTTTTAAATGGATTTCACCCGCAGAACTCCAAAACATAACTGTAAGCTGCCTGATGAGGTCAGCAGGTCCTGATCAGTATCAGGATCACAATTCAAACCAACCAAAAAGATGCCTCCAATGTTATCAGAGCTATTAAGACTCAGGTTAGAGAAATTTAACCAAAAAGTAAAATTACATAAAATTACATGAACAGAAAAACTGCTGATAGTCATTTAGCCAAAACAAACAATGAAAATACTTTTATTTTGCCCTCAGGTTTATGACAAATAGTCTAAAAGTTACCTATATGTCTGAGTCTAAAAACTCTGATGAGTCAACCTTTGTTTTTTTTATTCAAACAACAGATAATTAATGAAAACAAGCACAACAAAGCAATTCATGCTCCATGTATTACTTTTGTAATGAAATTTAAATGAGCTAATTTTATTAATATTAGTCACTGTTGATAAAACTTGATATCTCAGACTTTTCTAAGACTTTTTTTTCAATACTTTTTTGTGAAATGTGTTGTTTGTTTTGCCCTTCCCATTGCCAAAATTCCATTCCACACACAATGGACGGATAGACTTGGGAAGCTTTTAAGTCAGAAACATTCACAGTGGCAAACTAATTGAAATATTGAAAGTTACACTCTGATTTACAGAACTGATAATACTCTGCGTGAGAGCTGATGAGGCTCAGGAAGCTCTGGATGCTCATGCTGGCTGCCTTTTCAAAAAAAAAAAAAGAGTTTGTAAAAGGCTCTTAAAAATCATCAAATGTACCAAGTAAGATGCTTAATTGCAAACACTGCACTGAAAGCCAAAATTTGTAGGTTCAAAATTTCTTGATCTTTAAGACAGAATGTGTCTCATGTAATAAAAAGCTTTTATAATACCTCGTAAGACACATTTTACTCTGTGCCTACTGAAAGAAATATAAGCTTTTGGTTGGCTTGAAATGGCTAATTATTGGAAGAACTTCACACAGTTGACCAGTCGTGGCAAATATTCACTTTGGTATCACCTGCACTGCCTCCATGTTGTGTACAGCAATTTCAATTTGATAATTTTTTTTACGTTTTTGTGAGAAGGAAGTACTTTGGACTCTCTCCAATCATCGAAATTTCAAAATTCCACATCTCCTCTCTGCTAAATTATGAGCAAAGTGAAGAAAAGAGCTTTCGGAGAAAAAAAAGTTGGTTTGTTTTCCTTGTTTTCCTTGTGACCTATTCCTCTCTTGTTCTATTCAGTTTTCTTTCAGTACTATGATTGTGCACTTATATGGGATTAGAGTTTAATAGTGCAGTGCTGACAGTTCAGACCTGAGTTTGGCTCCATAATAATCATGATTTATTTAACAGTATTTGACAGTTTAATCATTTTCCCAACTGGGTTACATGTAACTATTGAATTTCTTGAATATCATTAAATTACTTCGCTATGAAACCCAGAGAATATCTGGAATTTATCTGAACACCTCATTAAAGATCTTCGTTTTTATCAGATGGTACAAACCAGACTGTTCAACTTCAATTTTAAGCCATTGAGACAGCAGTAAGACGCTCAGTCTTTGAATTATTGCATAATTTTTCTTCCTACTGTAAGATGAGCATTCGTTGGACTCATCTGTAAAGAGACGGCCAGTAGCTCCAGTGGCAACCAAAAATAATAATGGTAAACGTGGAGCCTGTTTTATGCCACAGCTAAGAGGAGACTGTTGGCTTCTGCATTCACTGCATTTTGAGGTTCAGTTCAAACTATAATGCAGGTTGTAAGAATTTAATTTGTGGTCCATTCGTCAAAATGGTAAAGAAAAAACTTTTTTTCTCTGCTATGACTGCCGTACAGTAGGTCAGTGGAGTCTCAGCAGGATTACAAACTGTTATGATTGAGTTTCATTTAAGCAGAGAATAAAGATTGTGTGATATTTTTGGTTTAATGTTCAGTGACCTGAACTCTACCAGTCATGTAGTAGTTTGCATGTATGTGTGTGTGGTCTCCCTCCCTGACTCTATTAGCTGAGTGTGAATCTGTTAACAGAGACTCTTATCAAGTGTTTTGTTCTGTCAGAGGATCAGAGAGCTCAGGTCTGACCGTATCAGCTGCGTCTCTGTTGCGTTACTGTGTTCTAAAGCTGATAAAACTTATTAGTGCTGTAATGGAACTGGCTTAAGGGCTTAGCCCACTCTCCATTACAGATCACTCACCTGCCTTATCAACAGGCTGCTAATGAAAAAAACACTCTCTCCCTCACACACACACACACACACACATTTATGCTGGTTTGCAGTGATATTGCTAGGTGTATGTCCTATGTCTCTGATGCATTAAAATCTTAAAGGATGCAGTGGACTCACTATCAATGTGTCCAGAGGAGGAACCATAATTTTTCCTGACAATGCTAAAAACAATTCTACCAACCCCCTGTGCATACAGACTCAATTAAATGGTTCTTTTTCTGGAAATGACCTTTTGAAGAGCTACAATTTTTCAAAAATGAGCAGTTAAATTGATGCTTGCCTCTGTGACACCGCTTTAATGTTGATATATGGGAGGCACATTCTTGGGCCAGTTGATCAGAAAATTGGTTTGATGTTTTGAAGTATATTTAAATGTAAACTGTAAAAGTCATCAGGGGAAGAAAGTGAGCATGATTTGACAAAATTCCACAGGAGTTTAGACACCATGTACCTTTAACCTTTGACCATTTGACATGTCTAAAAGATGACTATGTTCTTTCAAACACCTGCTTCACCCTGGAGGAAGACTGTACATAAACTTGAAAAGACAAAGAGGACAAAAACATAAGGACACCAGTGGTCAGATTTGAATCTGATACCCTCATTCATCACAGCAGTGAATTTCCACAATGGGAAACCCAAGCGTCAAAGCACTGGGACAGGAAAAATGTCTGCTGTCCTGGAAACCGGGTAAATATTTAAGGATGTGGGGTGGTGAAGTGGTGGCTGAGGGCTCAGTCTCACCCTCCTGACCTCTGTCTGTCAGTCTGTCTTTTGTTTTCATCTGTCTGCCCTAACATCTGCTTAACTGTCTGTATCTGTTTTTTTCTCTTAATTGTCCTTCTCTCATTTCAATGAGTCTTGCAGTTACGACAACAAAGCAGAGACATTCACAAAATGAGACAGAAACTTTTGTTAGTTATTTCTTAAAGTGTCTCATCACATGCAGTCTCAGACTCAATCAAACTGTTATCAGTCCTACCTGCCTGATCTTCAGGGTTCTTCTATATGAATCATCAGTTGTATCATTGCTGTAGCTGTTACTTGTAAACTAATTTAAGTCCCCTTAATGTTTTGATTCCATCATTGGCCCTGATGAAGAACCCACATCATCACCTCATAGCATGATGGTGGATATGCAAATTAAGCAACTGCTTGTTAACAATTTGGATGTATCGGCTTCACAAGTAATATGTCAGTGTTGCATTTACAGTATGTTTCCACTGGCCCCAGATGGCCAGACAGTCACATAATGCAGGATTAAATTTACTTTGCTAACTATTCCAGCATGGTTGCATATGACAGCATAATGTGCCTCCTAAAAAAAACTTGTAACTCCTGTGAATCTTTTAGTTTGCTATTGATCTACCTGGGTAAATTTGGTTCTTTTTATCAGATATGGTGGGAACATGAAGGGTCTGCAATGCAGGTCCTAATATTACACTAAGTAAGTTGAAAACAGCTTTTTTCTGGCTGGATGTGTAGGTCTGGTCCCTGTTTTGGAAGTGCCCCTTACACAGCATCACACCAAAGAAACACTTGTTGTCAGTGGTTTGTCAGTGTGAATATCAGTCAGGTCCTGGACACATTAAAAGCTTGTCCTCTATACATGAGGTCAGTAAACTTTTTTTCTCAACTTCAGAAAAAATATTTCCCACAATAGAGGAGGATGACCAACACTGCCTCCTTCTTCTCTAATAACATCATTATCTCTCTCTCTCTCTCTATCTATCTATCTATCTCTCACTCTCGCTCTCTCTCTCAGTCTACAGCAGCTGCTCACCACTCCACTGTGTTTGAGTATGAGTGTGTGTCTGTGAGGGATCGTATAACAGTATATTTTCACACCAGCTGACTGTATGGGAAATGGATTATCCTTAAACCCGCAGGTTTACATTTCATTACATTTCTTTCTTAAAGCCGCAACTCACCATATATAAACATATGAGTCACACAGTTCACTCTGATGTAGAGTTTAAATTATTTTTTGACAAATTAAGGAAAAACAAAAGAAAACATATTCAGTAAAAATATTACTGTTTATTTCAAGGCCTTAGTCATTTGTAATTCTAACTTTGTGAGGCTGATAATATTTGCAATATTTTTATTTAAAAAATAGCAAGCACCTCATTTGAAAGAAATCTGTTGCCAGTAAAATCATAAAAAAAAAGATTTACTTGAATAAATGACGACAGTCAACAGTTGTCCTGGAGGCAAAATAAAATTGTAACTTGTACTTGTAGCTGTACTTGTAAACTTGTTAAAGGATGACATCTAAATAAATCATCTCACACCCAATTTTATCCTTTAGTATATTTTTTTGTCTTCTTGACAGAAAACGTTAACAGATTGTCACAAAACTGCCTGATAATCTCCCTACCAGAACAAAACCTGGGGGTGTCTTCCAATGTCACCTCTAGGACTCACTTTACATGTCCAGCTCCATTACTGATAAAACTCTTAAACTCTACTCTAAAAAAAATAAAAACAGCTAAATTATCAGTATTTTATTCATATATTTTTTCAGTTTCATAATGTGTGGTCGTTTCAAACTTTCAGTCTCTAAAAAACACTTTAAATGCATGCTAGCACAATAGCTTTGGGGGTAACACATTAAAAAATAATTTAATATTTTTAAGCTGTAATTGAGTTATATAACATGTTACTAATAAAATAATTACAGTTGCTGTATCAAGTGACCTGTTACAACCTTCTCACAGAAGAATCAATTTGACGGAATGGTGAGATGATTGAAGATCAGTATGTCTCAATGTTAGCAAGGCATAGAAAAAGAGATTTGATGTTGTGGTATCTTATGTAGTGATGCTGTAAAGATGTTGATGAAAGAATCTCTGTTGACACTGACTTGATTGCATATAAAGAAGCTTATTACAAAGAAGTGCAGTATCGATCAGGCATCCTGGTTTGTCTGAGAGAGAATTCAAAGCCAATGTGAATCTCTGACGAACAGCTCAAACATTTCACTTTTATAGGCCTGGTGGAGACATCGCCACAGTACTAGGCATGCAACCAAACATGGATGGAACCCTTCAACTGTCATGCACTACATGTGAAAGTTGTCCACTCCATGAAAACAAGATAAGTCTACAAAAACATGGTGAGGCTATAAGGCTTCAACCTCAAGGCCATAGTATGTTGCAACACAAGTTAGCACATAGAGAAGGTGTTTCAAATCAAATAAGGACATAGTAAGAGATACCAATAGAGAAGAAGTGTTAAACCATGTAAGGTTACTATACCACAGTGTCTTGTCACATAAAGGTTTTGGGCTTTTTAGCTGTTCTGAATCATCACACTATTGTAATTTAAATCAACTGGGCAATATTAATGCATAATGGTAACCACTGCTTGTAAATGCAAGAGAGCCTTCATGAGGCTCAACAGTGATGCCTCCCACATGATTTGTAATGAACTGCAGTTAGCTTGAAGTATCCACCATGAATGACTATTACATGTTTCCATTTTTAATGCCCAGACATGCTTCAACTGTTATTTAGGTGAAAGTAACACAAAAGTAGGGTAATCAGTAACTTTGACTTACTTTTCACAGACAGTAAAAATGTAAAACAATTTATTACTTTCAAATGAAAGTAATCAGTAATATCGATTAAATTACATTTTTGGAAGTAATATGCCCAACAGCCCAACACTGAAACACACAAAGGTTGTGACAAAAGGTTTGTATTTGATGACATGCAATGAGACCAGGCTGGAGAGAGAGGAAAAATGAGGGCGGGTAAGAGGAGGGGTGTTTCCATGAACATCTGGCCCTGTGGCTATGAAAGGTCTCCCTACCGCACATATTCACACACACCCACACACACACACACCCACACACACACACATATCCCTTTGTTAATCTGTCTAGCCAGGTGATGTTTAAACTCCACAACATATGGACTAAGAATATAATCTGAGTCAGGAATTTAGTCAAAAAGCCAAACTCTTCACATTTCAGCCTCCCTCACAATCATCTCAACAATCTGTCTTTACCTCTCTCTCTATCTTATAATTCCAAATTTAGGAGCTCACTGAAGTTGCAAAATTCAATGCACTGTAGTTTGTAGAAAAATAACAACAACAACATGTTTATTAATGCAGATATTCACAAATTTTGTGTATTTTCTTAAATAAAAGTCATTTCTTCGTTCAGAATATTTTTCTGTCTGTATTTAATTAAATATTATTTATGTCTGTGTCTGTTATCACCCTGTCAGTCATGTGATTCTGACAGTGTTGACACTTGTTCACACAGTCACCAGCTGAGGTTATGACACCAGAGTGCATGTATTTATGGTGTGTCTTTGAACATTTACGCCGCCAGATAAAAAGACAGACAGATAATAAAAGAAATGTTTTTTAAGGAAAAAAATAATGTTTTATGTCTTTTGTCTGCTCCATGATTTAATGTGTGTGTGTTTTTATGTGTGTTTCATTAAACTAAATTCGGTCACACCCCCGGTTGAGAGCAATCAGCAATCTGCCACTCTGCAAATCTAAAGGTCAAAGGTCATACCAGTGAGATCCTCATTCTGCAACCCCACTTTTACTAATGAAATTAATTCAAATTAAATCTATAGAGTTAATATGAATTAGTTGTATCAAAGCGAGGCCAGAGCAGAGGAACAATCTGGTATCATCTCTGTGGAGGATTAAAGGCTCGGAGACTTTTAGGCTGATTATCTCATGTCATAATGAGCAACTGCAGTGTCATGAGGAGCTCATCATACGGAAGATGGAGATGTTCTTGGGTTTGCTTAAAAAGAATGAGTCAAGTTTTAATTTAATAAAATAAACACATGGAGGTCAAACTGCAGCGAAACTTTGTTGAAAGTTATATTCCCACATAATTTTAAACTACAATAACTAATGATAGTTAGTTTAGTTAGTTTTATGTCTTGATGACGTTATAAGGCATGCTTATACATAACTGTTAACTATTTTTCACTATTTTTTTGTTTGTACTGTAAGTCAATCAACACATCCCTTTGGCCTCTCAAACCTATTAAGCGTCTTTGCATTTAGCAATTTTTTTGTGGGGACTTGCACAAAGTTTATAAAGTCAAAAGTAAAGACAGAGGCACAGTAGCTGCAGGTGTGTTCACCATCATTGTTTGATGTTGCTGCAGCAGCTTACTCTATCTATGGTCACATGCACCAGATGTGTAAGAAAGGGAATGATGTTTAGCTTGTTATTTCCTAAATAATTTTGCACCAAATGAAAAATATAAAATTAAGTTTTTTAACTTGATTCCCAAATCTGGTGTCCAAGCTGAGTCTCAAGCCTTGTCAAGCCTAAGTCACAAACTCAAATCACCATCTCGCATATATTGAAAAAGTAAGGGATAGTGCCCTCATAGGTTTCCATTATCAGGAATTAATCAAGTCCAGTCATTTCTGTTAAAGGGCCCATTGAAAGGTATAATCCATCTTATATTATTAAAAAAAAATTTAAAAATTATTTTAAAAAAAACAAATAAATGAAAAATTGAGACCATTAAATTTATTTTCATTAACTTTGCAAACAAAATCTAAAGTTTTTAACACCTGTAACTCAGTTACCTTGGTAACACCCGAGGGTTTGATTAATACCTGAAACAATCGTTGCTATGAGATATGGTTCTATCTATCTATCTTTCTATCTTTCTTTCTATCTATCTATCTATCTATCTATCTGTCTATCTGTCTATCTGTCTGTCTGTCTGTCTGTCTGTCTGTCTGTCTAAGAAAGGTCGTATGTACCATCAGCCAACTTGCCAGCTATCAGCGACTTGAATAATGAATGGGATGTGATAAGATCGCTTGTGTGATTAAATTTCTGCAAGTGCAGAGGGGCAGTGGACTTAATGCTCAGGTTGCGGCCCCATCTGACTGGACCTCCTTAGTTGGCATCCTTCATCAGGAATTTGTGGTCACCCTGCAGCAAATCAGAAACAAGAATTGATCCAGACTATGTAATGACAAAAGTTAATGGACACCCTGCAGCCAGTCAGAATCAAGCACTAACCAGCACACCCGAAAAAAAAAACAAAAACAAAAAAACTCTAAAAGTCAAGGAATTGTGAAACATACTGTTGGCTCAGCAGTCTCAGACATTTTCAACATCATGTAATTGCAGTTTCCTCACCTTGAATTATCTTCCCCTCTTAGTTCTTCTTAAATCTTCTCTTAGTTTCTAACTACTTGTGTGCAGCCCTCAAACATCTCACTGTAAGGAATATAAAAATCTTTTTGTCCGATCAATTGTCAGGTGGGTTTCTATCACTTTTAAGATGGTCCCTGAAACTTTGCCTCCCATCTCTTCTTTTTCTTTTTCTCTGATGGACTAATTATTGTCGTTGTTCTGCCGCTTGCGCTGCTGGCTGCCAAATGGAATTAAAAACCAATTATTGATAAATGAAGAGTGGTTTTAGCTTTGTGTATGTGTGTGTATGTGTGTGTGTGTGTGTGTACGCGCATGTGTATGTGTATGTGTCTGGAACCAAGCCTGGACCAGAGTACTACATCTGTCATCCAAACGCCGTGACAACCACTCATGTGTGGCATCGCATCCTGTGCAATTCAACACACACATCTGCACTGCAATGCCTTCGCTGCAGGAGTGTCTGGTTTGTGTATGTGTGTGTGTGTGTGTGTGTGTGTACGAACATTTTACTGTGCATCTGTGCTTTCATATGTATGTTCATATGTGTGTATGATGTATATCTGTGACATTTTAGCATGTGCATATGTACAGGTATGCAGGTGTGTGTGCAGGTGTGTGTGTGTGTGTGTGTGTATGTGAGTGAATACTCATGGTTTCTTTGACTGTGTGTTTTTTTGTGTGTTTTGCAGTGTTTGTGTGACAGATTGACGTGTGCACAGATGGTGGATGATGAACATATGAATTTCACTTCACACTTTACATGTTGACATGACAACAGTGTTAAAGCACATATGATGGAAATTTCATAAAATGAATCAAATTAAAACAAACTATATCGGTCCGTATGAAGCATTTTGATGGCTGCAGCAGCAAATGGTAACAGGATTTAGCACAGAAGAAACAATGTGTCATGAACGTTGATCCTGTTCGAAGAATCACTTTTTTTGCTGTTGAAATATTATTTCATTTTTTTTTCCATTGAAATGGGTTCTAAGAATAGAGGTTGTACAAATTTTAAAAACTTTTGAGACAAACTGAAGGGTTTGTTTAAATAACTTAGACAGTAGCTAAAATGCATTATAAAGGAACAGAAACAAAATTGCAAAGTGCAAAAAAAGAAGAATCAATATTCAGTATCACACCAGACAAGTTTATTTATACAGTACCTTTAAAGCTACAGTATAAGCAGTCGGAATGCTATAGGAATGCTTTAAATGCAGCTTTAAAACAAGATCATAAGGACATAATTTTTTGTGTTTATATTTACATTATGAAATGTAAATAACACATGTTTTTTCAGTCAGAGCTGATTATACCTCTTCTTTGGGTTAAAAGGCCAAATGATGCAACCAAATTACAAAGGTGCAATGGTGAGGAGAGACCAGATTTGTTGTGATGGAATCTTAATCTACTGTTTTAAAGTGCACCACACTTATCATCTGCCATTTTATTTAAATGTCCAAATTCAATGTGTGAAAAATATTCTCTTTATAAACCCTCAAAAATTCACACAATGCAACAACAATACTGCCCATGGTATGTACACCACTGTCTGCTTACAATCCCACAAGGCAGTGCACTGCATATTCAACTTGCAAAAATTACAGTTGTGAAATTCTACAGCTGGAAGCGATGAAAAATCATAATGATAAGTCAGAGTCTGAATTTTAAGATTTACTGGAGAACAGTGGAGCACCCTCGGACACAGCCCTGCAGTCTCCAACAGCACTGTGGCTCAGCGGTTAGCACGAGTGCCTCACATAGAGAGGTCCAGATATGATTCCTAGTTGGGACAGGGCCTGTCTATGTGGAGATGACATGATATATTGTGTTTGTGTGACTCTTCTCTAAAAGACATAGGTTTATATCTCTCAGTTTCCCTGCCATCAAAAAAACATGCTGTAAATATGAGTTAATTCTCCTGTCAGCACCCCTGACTGTGGTTTTGGCTTCAAGCTTGAGTTGGTTCCTGGGAACCTCACAGTGGCTGTCCACTGCTCCTCAGAGATGAGTTAAATGCAGAGAACTAATCTCACTCTGTTGTATAATATGCAACAATTAAAGGATTCTTTTTCTACAGAAAAAAAAGGCAGGACCAAGTATTGGCAGGACTGAAAGCATAAACTACTGCTCATGGCATGACTAACATGTTAACCACACAC
This sequence comes from Acanthurus leucopareius, assembly GCA_029814765.1. Classification (NCBI taxonomy): domain Eukaryota; kingdom Metazoa; phylum Chordata; class Actinopteri; order Acanthuriformes; family Acanthuridae; genus Acanthurus; species Acanthurus leucopareius. Next base: position 2,891,090 of record JAQMCX010000025.1, read on the forward strand.
CACAATTTGTGACGAGGCAACACAGAGGCAACTGCATGGGGCCGTTAGCTTGCAAGGGACAAACTTTACCTAACAGGAATGTCTCAAAATGTGGCAGTGAGTTGAAGTTGCTTCTTCTACCTGATTATTCAGAGCTGATTGGTGTCTCTGCTGCTCCTTTTCAACTTAGAAACTGTTTAACTCATTTTGTTTTGAGGCTTTATTCCTAATCCTGATTTTTGCTCATTTCCATTTTGAATCTAGAAAAATAATAAAAAAGCATGAAAAAAACCTGTGCAAAATATGGACTATATACCTAAAAACACACATTGGCATCTCAAAACGCCACTTTAACTATTTATTACTTGTCATATAACTTAAGTAGTTAATTTATGTCTTCTTCTCTATTGTTTTATTTTCTATGGGTGAAATGAGAGTAAACCTCTTCTTCTATAGACTGTACAGGACTAAATGTCTACCTCCTACAGAAAACACATTTTACTTGAGTACAGACAGAGAAACTTTAACATTAAAAAAAAACAAGTAGAATGATCTCTTAAAAGAATTCCTTTACAAAGCCATGAAAATAATGAGCCTTAATAACAATGTTAATTTAGACATAGAAAACACACACACACACACATACATGCACACACGCAAACACACCTCCTCCAACACAGGCATTAAATTATTATTATTAATCCCAGTAATAACGACCTTCTAATGAATCCATCAACTGATCTTTATCTGTCAGGACTAGGCTATTTTTAGAAGTGCTGCAAGGAAATATGCATGTGTTTTCCTACATGTATATCATATATTGGTATATGAGTGTGTGCTTGTGGGTGTGTGTGTGTGTGTGTGTGTGTGTTTTGTGTGTGTGTTTGCATTAGTGGGGGTTGTGGGACGGGAGTTGTTTTCCAGAAAATAGTTTTGTAATTACATCTGCGAGGGGGGAAACTCGTTATCTGTGTGCGCGAGCGGCCGACGGCAAACGCTTTGAAATATGGCTCCTCTTCAGCGCGGCGACGCCAAAATACTGGTAATAACTGCTGATAAACAAGGCGAGTGTAATTGCATCTATTTGCATTTTTAAATAATGCTGCTGAAAAATAAATGTGTTTGCTGTAGACAGTGGCTGCTAGGTGCAAACTGCAGAGTCCCTGTCACACAGGGGGAGCTGTTTTTTTTTTTAAGTATTTCTGCCTGTTTTCATTTCAGATTATCGTTTCAGCTTTTTAATAAGCTGATATATTATCTCATTATTTTTAGGATTAAAATTAATATTATTTCAGAGGTTCAAACCAAGGAGACACTGCTGCCCTTCAAAAAGTTTCAAATGCTTCAATGACAAAAAACACTGCTTGTCTTTACTGGTTATTCTGGTTCTATCAAGGAAGTCAGTGTTTTTTTTCTCTCTCTCTCTCTGCTGCACTAAAAACACGCATCTGACTGATAACCCAGCTTACTCTCAACACTGTAAATTTTAAATTTTAAAATTATTTTTAAAGCATCATATCAAAAATGTTTTTTTATTGTGCTTTAAATAAATAAAAAAAAACAAAACAATACATCAGTGCACACACACACACAGACACCAAAATACATATACAAAAACACACACAGACAAACATTACTGGACAAATGTGTTGTGTTTTTTTTTAAGAAAATGCTTTGGTATAAAAAGGAAGGTCTTTAGTTTGGTTTTAAAAGAACAGTGTCGGAACAAGATTAAGATCCACAGGCAAACTGTTTCATAAGTGCATAAATACAAAGTATCATCTCACCTCAAAAGTGCTCTGACTGCATGGAGGAGATTTCCAACTTGTGACCTAAAACATCCTCTGGGATTGTGAGGTGACATAAAGTGTCTGAAATTTACTGTTGAGACAGACCAGTAAGAGCTTTGTAAATTAAAAGGAAGATGGTGAATTTCATTCCAAAAAACAACAGGTAACCAATAAAGGTAATGGAGTTATGAGATTAGATTTCTTTGTCCTGGTTTAAACCTGAGCAGGTTTGTTCTGGATAAGTTGTAATCTGTGGTTTGTCTGGTTTGGAGACCCACAAACAGAGAGTTGCAATAAACTTCCACCCTTGATAATGAATTTGTGCTGTAGTCTCTCTGAATCAGTTTCTCTGAATCAGTTTGAGAGCTGTCTGATGAACTTAAACATCCACAGCTCTCATTTTTTTTCTTATGCAGCTGAAAGAAATCTGCTACTATCAAGCCACTGATTCCTTCCAAGTGAATAACTTGGGAATTAATGGATTGTAAGAAATTTGTGGATAGCAGAACAAGAACCTGAATGTCATTGGCAGAGTTGGAGTAGTGTAATGATATATAGGTTAAATGGAAGTTGACCCAAAATAGAGTATTATGGTATCTCTTACAGTTGTTCATAACTG
>JAQMCX010000025.1:2893577-2995884 GCA_029814765.1 Acanthurus leucopareius
TAATTAATTTGTGCTGTAGTCTCTCTGAATCAGTTTCTCTGAATCAGTTTGAGAGCTGTCTGATTAACTTAAACATCCACAGCTCTCATTTTTTTTCTTATGAAGCTGAAAGAAATCTGCTACCATCAAGCCACTGATTCCTTCCAAGTGAATAACTTGGGAATTAATGGATTGGAAGGAATTTGTGGATAGCAGAACAAGAACCTGAATGTCATTGGCAGAGTTGGAGTAGTGGAATGATATATAGGTTAAATGGAAGTTGACCCAAAATAGAGTATTATGGGATCTCATACAGTTGTTCATAACTGTTAAAGTGAAAGTACACAGTGTAACAAATTTCTATTTTGAATGTAGGATTCAAATAACTGAGAACTGTGCCAGACAGACCCAGCAACTTGTTGGCTTCTCCTGTGGGATCTTATGATCGTGTGTCACAAGCAGAGAGAAATAATAGGCTGAGATGATCAGGACTGAGGTGTTTTTGTTGTCACCCCGGGGCAGACCCAGGACACACTGGAGAGACTATGTCTCTTGGCTGACCTGGGAACGTCTTGGGATCCCCCGAGAAGAGCTGGACGAAGTAGCTGGGGTGAGGGAAGTCTGGGCTTTCCTGATTAGGCTGTTGCCCCCGCGACCCGACCCCAGATAAGTGGAAGAAAATGGATGGATGGATGGATGGATGGATGGATGGATGGATGGATGGATGTTTATACTTATGTTATAAACAACTTTTAAAAAGAGCAGTTTCTGTGGTACTGGACATACCAGAAAAGGAATTAATCAGGAATATTTAGCTTTGGACTTTGTGTGTGACCGCACTTCTGCTGTTGTTACAAGTCCATCATAACAACATCATATGAACATCATGTGTCAGAAGCAGTAAAGTGATGGTTTTTCCCTCCCCAGGTTCAATAATCAAGTAAAGACCGAAAGAGCCATTAAACTTTATGCAGTGACTGCTGCAGGTCAAAGCTTCAATCAAGGTCACGGCATGAAGGAGCAGGCCTACAATACATAAGCTGGAAAGAGGAGATGACAGCCTAGCTGGTTATTAAGACTAATTCCCAGGTTGTCAAATATAAACGTTCTGGAGACATGACTTAACAATCAACTTTCTTTTTCCAGATTTAGTGACCTCATCTTTCTCTTTTTAAAAGAAGCTGGTATTTTGACATTTAAGTTTTGCAGAATGGTTTTTGGGTTGAGTAATTTAGTAACTGAACAGATTTTGACCCAAAAGCTCCAAATTTTTGTACTTTTCCCGACCAAGTGAACCACTGTAACCTCTGCGTGGTTGCAGAGAGGCACTTAAATTTTCACATGATCTGTTTTTATGTCTTTTACTGTATCTTTTCCATTCTATCACTCGCTTAACCCTCCAGATAACTAATCTTCTTTTCTCATTCATGAGTTCTCATTTCTTGTTTTGCATGTATCATGTTTGGTTTATGCTATTGTTGCTTTCTCCATTCTGTCTTTTTCTCCCCCTTTTGGCTCATTCTACCTTCTATGTCTGTTGCTTTTTTCTTCCTTTCTTATGTATTTGTATCTTTTCTTTTTCTTCATCCATCACTCATTACATTTTCAGTTTTTCTCCCCATCAGTCTTAGCATTTTGCATTCTTTTACTTTGTTCCTTTTCACTATCCCCTTCTTGTCTTTCTCATGTCACTTTTCTCCTCCTTCTTTTCCTCATTTCTCTTTTCCCCCTTCACATGTGTAACAGGGATTGGGGGGTTAGAGTTGGTGTAATTAATACCAAAGCAACTCCTTGCTTTGCTTCCCTCTCCGGCTCTGGACATTAATCAGAGGTATTTTCGGGGGAAGCGAAGCGGCGCAGGTGCAGATCATCGGGGCAGAGAGACAGAGTCAGATGATGTATGGAAATACACGGCAGACCCTGATCCGGCCAGCCAATCATCATCCATCACCATCCGGTCGCCGGGCGGAAAAAGTTATTTTCACCAATTGCAAGAAAGGAGGCAGTAGATTTACATCTTGCTTATCAGGATGGTTTGCAAATGGAAAGCAGAAGGGAAAAGTTCATCCTCTCACTAAGACCACGTTATGATTGTCCACCATGCGCACAAGGCTTTGTCATGACAGAACAGTGAACTTGCTCAACCCTTTTATTTTAGACTCAATGAAAGCCTTTTGGCAAATATACAAAAACCAAAAAAAAAAAAAAACTGTGTTAAGAATTTTTATGAGTCTTTTATGATTTATAAATAATGAATTATGAATCATGAATACCTGGACTGAGTGAACTTTTCTGGCAAGATCCTGCATAAAAAGGCTTTCTGAGAATGAAGTTAGCAATCCCTGTAGAATTAGACTAAATAAGATTATAACATCTACCAATGGCATAAATAAAAAAGTTGTTTTTGAACCATCTGAGGTGCATTCATGGTTTTGGTCTTTTTAAAAGGTTAAACTCTGTTGTTTTCCCAAGACATTTAGAGTTCCTTTAAGTACCACAGGCATTTCAATTTTAAGTCTGAACATTGTTGCTCAGGAGACTGTTAATGTTGTCACTTTTACCTGAAGATGTCACATAAAGATTTGTTATTTTTGGGAGGAGAGGGGATGAAATGGGCCAAAGATGGGGGGTCACTTTTAGCTACCACCCTATATCTATTTTGTTAAACCTAGCTAGTTAGTTTTATTAAAAGTGATACGTGTCAGCAGTCAGTGGTGATGACTTGTAGAACCACCCAGGCTTGACCTCAAATTTGATTTAAACTGTGCTGCCGACTAATTCCCCAAAGAAATGCACCAGGCCTATATACTCCTGTTTGAGTAATGTGTTAAAAACCGTACCCACTTGCAGTACCTACTCCTATGTACTTAACACATTGGTGGTTTGGGTCTTAAAGGCTCGCCAGCCTAACTGCATCTGAGGACAGTTACAGAGTCATTACAGTCAAATAAAACAGACACGCAGCAGCTCAAATGAGGGTTTGGAACAAATGAATTAAATATTACGTAACAACTTTAAGTAAATGAATTGTCAATATTACTAATGAGCATATAAAGAATGATGATGCTGATGGTCATGATAACAGAAACAATGAAAGAACAATAACAAGCAGGAGGCGACAGATAACTGTAATGGTAATTGCTACACCAATAATGTCAGCGTTATCTGATTAATTATGATAATGTTGTTAAACCAGGCGCACACTCGTTTGGTCCTCCAGACCTCCCTCTCTCTCTTTCTTTCTCTCTCACAGTGTGAATAAACTCATGTAAATGACACTGAAATCCTGGATTAATATTAGAAATATATTTATTCTTTTACATTTTTTGTTTTTGATACATTTAGGTCTCATCTTTTTACTATTGTACAAATATTCTGTCCTTCTCTCTCTGTCAAAAACCACACATACACACACTCTAATGCAAAAACACTGTCAGAGGTGTTTGGTGTATGTGTGCGTGTGTGTGTGTGCGTGTGTGTTTGTGTGTTTGTCAGGTTAAGCCTTATAAATGTAGACCAAATATTTCTAACTAATTGGAATCTTTAATTCATTATAGGGCCGAATTAACACCACCGAAAACACACATCTCTCACACACACTTAGGGTTATTACTTGCTATTTTTAATCTATTTAGCCTATTGATTATTTGAGCCAAATGTCCTCTGATAAATAGTAAAAGGCCACCTCTTATAACACACACATACACACACACACACACACACACACACACACATACACATACATGCAGTAGCAGCAAGAAACTTTTGGTGACATATCTGCAGCTAAAGGGAGACTGGGAGGGCAGAGTGAACATAATGTCAAAATTGTGAGCATCCATCTGCAGCAGGATTTGGGAAGTTAAAGTAGTAAAGTTAGAAACTGTATTTTCACCATGAGAGCAATCAGTGTCCTTTCCTGTTCAGCCAGTGATGCTCACTCACAGGGTGCACCCAGCTGCTTGAACAAAGAAACTGACTTCCAGGATACCATGAAAGTTGCATTACAAACCTGTATTTAAAATGAAGACTTTCACATGCCTCCACTGTGAATGCATTCAGAGAATTCGTGGAATTTGGTTGGATACACTTTCCACCAGAACTGAGGCTGCTTTTTAAATCTACCTTAGTAATTCCGTACAGTTTAGTTAAATGTGAGATGGGCTTCACCAACGTGAACTTGATAAAAAACAGTCAACCTCACACACACACACATATCATGTGTGTTTAAGTTCAGCTTTCAAGTTTCTAATGATTTAGTTTATGCTGTCCTTGTCTGTTGTGTTTCCTGTTTTATTTTGGTAAACCCCTGTCTTGTGTCTTTTGTCTACCAATGTCCTGTCAAGTTTCCCTCCTTTTGTGATTACCTGCTCTGCCCTGATGTGTCTGACTACCCCACCTGTGTCTCATTACTCCCAGTGTGTATATAGTCTCTGTGTTTCCACTTTGTCTTTGTCAGATTGTCTTTTGTCTTCCTCTGCTCCTTATGTTGTTCCCTGACTCAGCGTCACTCCCTCCTTTTGTGTCCTCTTCCCTGTTAGTTTTATTTGTAGTTTTTGTTATTTCTTGGTTAATTTTTTATGTATAACTCTGTTAACCTTTCTGCTCCCCTGGTTTTTGCTAGTTATCAGCTTTTTGTAATCAAAGTTTGCTTTTTGTTAGTATTTCCTTTGTTTGTTGTTTGCACTTGGGTCTTCCTTTTGTTAATCTGGACAGACCAAGAAAAAGATCTAAGCTATTGCAGTTAGACCACTGCAGACTGCTGCAGCTCAGGAACAGCAGAAAAGATGGTGGTCAGGAACAGGGATCACTGCAGCTTCAGGTGGAGGCCGGAGGGCTGAATGTGAAATAAAGAGACATTGACAGGAACCCCTAACTCAGAACAGACAAACAGACAAGCACAACTTAACTACACACATGTATGTGTGCATCACCAGTGTGTTTTGGAAGTTAAAAAAAGGCATTACATCTCTGTGTATCATCTTTGTGGGACAATTTTACTCAGTTGCAGTTGTTTAGCTTCTTTTTTTCCATTAAACAAATTCATTCAGCTCAAGATAAGCACAAGTACTTTGCTCTAATTAGGGATTTTTTTTAAAATTTGCTCAGACACTTTTATTAATCAATATGGCCGCCTAGGAGAAATTTGTATCTGAACATTTAATCACATTTTAAATACACTTTCTCTGTAAAACTACTTGCAGAACCAGCAGCTCCTACCCTTTTACAACTGTATGATAAAGACATCAGAGCTTGGATAGGCAGTTCAGTTTTGATGTCACTGGGCAAAAAATCAATAATAACTTCCCAAAGTAAGGAAACTTCTACTTCTGCAGCTCCTTATGGCTCTGATTTCAAGATTTAGAAAATCTTGCCAGTCCTAGGAGACTTTGCCCAATCACAGGTCATTTCAGAGAGAAGACGTTCTTTTTGGCTGTTCTGCAAATGCAGACGGGTGTAAACGTCCCATCAGATGGTGAAGCTCGAGTCAGTGGCAAAAATCCTACAACTTGCAACACATTACCAATACAACTTTTTCCACTGACAACATATAGTACATAACTTTATTAAGCATGTACTTTCTCCAAACAGAGCTTTAGAATTCAGCATTTGAAGCAAAAATGCATGACGACAAACAGAGGTGAATAGTTTTTGAGGGGGGGTCGAGGTGTCTGTGAGTAGCCACTTTCACTGTCACAAACCTTAACAAGTCCACCTTCCTTTGCTGTGTTGTTATTATTTCTGTTATTATTATTATTACAGAGCCAAAGTGTTGCGAAGTGTTGGAAGGATGTCTTGACCATCCTATCATTTTGTTGTTTAATAGCAGTGCAGCTGCCTCTAAAGCCTGTGGTGTTGTGCCTTTGCCTAAGGGCCACAATGGATGGGGATCTTTTAGAAGGTGAGTCCAATACGAGGGACTGGGCAGGGTCTTGCCATTAGGAGCGAACCTTGTGCATGAGGTTTACAGTGACCATGCAGTTTTTCTGCTGCAATAAGTGACAGCAAAGAGAGAGATAAAATGTTTTGCAATGTATACAAATGATCAGGGAACAGCATGTTACAATATTAAAAACTAATTCAGTTTGTACATAAAAAGTGGCTGGTGTTATCTGGTTAGCTCATTTAGCTGTGCAGCTTGTGGCCCTGGTAGCTGACTGTTCTCCCCTGAACAGGAGTTTGCATTAGTGGAGGAATGTTGGTGGGCAGTGGAACTGGGCCCTGCAGCCTGCAGCCGGACACAGCCAGACCAGCACTGAACACAGCCTCCAAGACTGACTGAGAGCTGACTTTTGTTTCTGTGGAGTCTGATTGTATTTTTACCATGTGTTAAGAAGGCAAGCAAACTAGAGACAGGATGAGCTGTCATAAGCATTATATTCACATTCTTAGTTAAGTAGATATCTCTGGGAAAAAACCCCAACACATTGATGTCTTTTAATATATCCTCAAAACTGTAACTTCTTTGCTTTGATAATCTCAGTTATTTTTTTTCAGTGTGTAAACCCGAAATTCAGGCCATCTTTCTTATTTCAAGACCAATGAGTGCCAGTTTTTTTGTATATTTTTTGGGAAAACAAACACACTAAACTTAATGAATGAGTTTCAGTAGGTATAGGAGGGTGTCTGTCATGGATTTTGTAGCTTCCCTTGTGAATTAGTCTGTGTACACACTCATTATGAGTCTGCGTGTGACAGCAGAGCAGCTAAGCTAATGCTCTGGTATTAATTTGGGGGGAGGTTATCCTCCTAAGGTTGTTCTGACATGGCCGCTAATCTCACTGCCGGCTCTCCTTTTAATTTAATTACAGTTAACTATGTTAATATTTCATTAAAGTATTAGATAGAAGAACGTGTGTTTTAATCAGACTGATGCTGCTGCAGCAGCGTTCACACAGCCTAGTGTCCCTCCCTTGCCATCATCCGCTGTCTGCTCATCCGATTGTTCTCTCGAGACTTCCTCATCCTTTCATCCCCTCTTCTGACAGAAGCTGGTGTGCGCACACACACACAAACACCCAGAAACACACACACACTGTAACACTCACACACACATACTTATGGAGCTGCACACATGCAAGAGTGTCAGCTACATGCCCAGGAATAAATGTAAATGAGAAGTTTTTGTGCAACCCCCTTACTCTGAGCACTCACACACATATACACACACACACATGTTCATGCCCACACACATGCACACTCAGTTCATTCTCTCCATAGGCCAGGGCAGATGTCTCTTGTCAATGTGCACAAGCGTCAAACAACCAGCCTGTCATATTTTCATATTTCACTATTCATCTCATTCTAATTTATGGGGTTTGAAACACAAACACACACATATGCACACACGGCATCAAATATTTAACATGAAAGGTTCCTTGCAGGACACTTGAAGTATTTGCATATTATTATGACCTTAACTGTAGTATCTTATCATATATTGAAGTCCAGTGGCTCCTCTCAAACTGAACTGCATGGGTCTCTTTTAAGAAATTCATTTGCACAACAGTCATTACTTTATGGTACAAAACACTTTTTTGGGTAGAGATTAAAAAGAAGTTTGGAAGACTAATTTAGTTTTTTGGTAAAGTTTCCTAGAGCCTAGGAGATGATGCTCAAAGCCATTCCTTCTGTAACACTAAAACTTTATTTTATTCTGCTAGTAACACATAACAACATAAATCCAAAATTTTGTAGCTTGTCCAGGTATGGTTCCAGGTTCAGCTAATTCTTCCTTTATGACAGTCGGTGACATTGGTTATTAGGTCATGAATAGATACTTATAACTTAGTAGCAATTAATATTCCTTCCTTCCTCCTCAATATCAGCACTTCATCATTTTGTTCAAGATCTAAAATAAACAGATAAATACATAAATAAGTACTATTTGCATTGTATTGCTATGCTAAACACCTGTGGCATCTGATAAAAAATAAATGTATAAAATGCAGAGGAGGGGACCACAGAGGCTTCAGTATTGTTGAATTTTCTTTTTTTTCTTTCCTTTTATTGGTTTTGTGATGAAATTCTCTTTGTGATGGTCAAGATGGGCCTTGGTTTACAATTACGGTATCTACAACATGCCTTTGGAACATCTCTTGAAACAGATTTGATTCAAGCCTTATTCATTAACTTTCCCACTTCCTGCTTTGGGATTGTACAGGCTTTAGCTAGCAGTGGTTCCATGTAACACACAAGTGAATGCCCAGACATTGACTGGATAGGCGAGCCACAATTCAGAGTAATTATGTATATAATGGCCATAAAAAAATGTGAATGTTCAGTGTACTTGCTATCTGTAAAAACCAAGTGGAGCAAAACTAAAGTATTACCAATCCTGCTAGCTGAGGAAAACCAGCACAACCCAGCAACACTTGGTAACAACCTTTAATACTAAAAGGATGGAAGAGAGAGAAGGAGACTACAAAAGTCAAGTGAATTTTTTTTTCCTTTATTATTTGTATATATTTATATCAGTGGATTTTGTTTTCATACATGCATACACAACACTTGCACACACACACAAACATACACACAAACACTCAGCTCCTAGTGAAGGGCAGGTGTAGACAGCACCACCATCTGTGTATCAAAGTTTCAAATATTACTCCTGACTCACACATTTTAATGTGTGTGTGCGTGTTTGTGTGTGTGTGTGTGTGTTTTAGTCTCCGACACTTGAAAGAGACTTGTCAGCATTCCTCCTCTTTCATTCTGTCTTGCTTCACTCTTTCCCTCCATCCTCCCCTCCCTCCCTTTAAATCTCACCAGCTCTTTTTTAACCTTCTTCATCTCTCTCTCTCTCTCTCTCTCTCTCTCACTTTATTATGTTTATTTCTCTCTCTCTCCTCGTTCTCCCAGTTCTCTCGCTTCCTAGCCCTCCTCTGCTCCCTCCCTTACACTGAATGACTTTCTCTATAATCATTTTCACCTTCTATATTTTAAAGATTGACTTAATGTGCCAAGATTAGATCAGGTTTACTGCTTCTACTAGTTATAGTACATTCAGGCCAACTTATTTACAAAGCACATTTTAAAAAATGAAAAATAAACTTTATAGTATGTTACAGATATATCTGTACATTTAAAGAATTATAACAAAAAACAAGTAAATGAATCAAACAAACAAACAGAATTAAATTATTAGTTTAGCATTATTAGTCTTTATTGTCACCTGTCACACCTTTTGACTTTGAGAGGAAATGTCAAATTTTTCATGATAAAAACACATTTTTTGACCCAAAAAAAAGCGTTTTGTGAGGGTGTGTTGAGACAATGTAGTAACCATGCTGAGAACTGATAAACACATATTATTCCCTCACATTGACTATTTCCTGTGTCAACACGCTTTTGCTGAGCTCACACATGCACTATTTCATGCACATGCTCATAGACATGCACACAAACACTGTCATTGCCAAGAGGAAATCAATAGGTGGTGTGAATATTTTCATGGGGATAAAATATGTTTTCTTGGCCATTAGGAACACACAACTGAGAAAATAACATATGTCACAACACCATCAAATGTGTGTGTGTTTGTATGTGTTTTGGGGAAGGGTGGGGGGATTGAATGATAATTTGGAGGTTTACACAGAAGCTGAGAGTGAGATTAATCACCCTCTACAAGAAGATCTTAACTGAGCTTCAAAAAGCTGAAGAAAATAATTTTTTTAGGCTAAACAATAATTACTAGAAATAGAATGAAACTGTGGAAGAGTGGTTAGTGGCTTAATGTCGGCTTAAAATAATATATAACTTTAAGGTTTGCAAGCCCTTAACTTAGTGTTCCCTTGGTGAGTGTAACTTAATTTAGGGCTATACACATCATGCCATGAACTTATAGGCTCTTCCATCACCTCATCAAGGCAATCGGTATAACCACATTACAGACTCAACATGTAGCTGACACGAAGTTATACACCCACTCACTACTCACCTGTACTGAATTTGACCAATTTTCATCCTGTCACTCACCCTGCTAGCAATGCATAAGCTGATCATGTGAACAGTAGTGAGTCTATGCTTTTGTTTTGTTTTTGTCTCCGATCTCAGAACTTACAAAAAACTATTGATACAACTGTTACTTTCCCTTGTCCATCCCTTTTTCTATATATTTTAGAGTCATAAAGCCCTGAGATAACTGCTTTTGTTGTTGTTGTTTGGTTTTTTTTGCTCAAATTCAATGAGTTCTGGCTGATCTCACTCACTAACATTTCTATATTGACTTTGTATGCAGTTTTGCTGCTCCAAAAATACAACACTGATTATGTCTGAACATACCTTATGCAGCGAGTATAAGGTGTAGTATGAGGGTAGTATTAGGTCTAATTGCAGTATTACTGCGGTACTGCTGCAACTACAATAGATACGTGGCCTTGTGTTGATCCTTTTCTCATTACTACTTTTAATGTATTACTAATGCTTGTGGTATGAAATACTGCTTCAGTGGTTTACAGCCAGTTGTAACTAATTTGTAAGGTAATAGCCGGTGATTACTATACTGCTTACTGCTGCATCAGTAATTAACCTTTCAACTATTAGTCCTGTTTAAACACACTGCCTGACACTAATGCAGCATGCTCTGTTTGAAAAGCAGACTGGATAATTGGCTCTTTGGCATGAGAGTGGCCAGTCAGTGTATGTGTGTGAGTGTGTATGCGTGCTTGCGTTTGTGTGTGTGCATGTGTGAGTGTGTGTGAGTAAGTAAGAGAGAGGCAAGTGTGAGAGGGACAGAGCGAGCAGGAGAGAGCAGGTAATTTGTGTGTATATAAATGACAGAAATGCCAAATCCATGGCTTGTTTATAATCTGTGCAAAAAAAAAAATGGATAGAACTTTTGAGTGGAGTTTAAGTGTGAACTGTGAAAGTGTTTTGAAAGATTGAGAGAGAGAGAGAGAGAGAGAGAGAGAGAGAGAGAGAGACAGAGAGACAGAGACCCTGACAAGAGTGAGCTGGCTCTCAACAAATTTTCAAAAAAACATCACAGAATTAACATTTTCTACACAAACATCTGAAGCATTTCTACCACAACCTGCACCTGTTGAATTGTTGGCAGTGTGTCTCCATGTGTGTGTATACTGCACACATACACATGCAATGAAATATATTTTGTTACTATGCCAGAAAAAAGTTGAAGCTTTGCGAACTTTACTTTAATTAGCTTCAGTCATTTCTCAGTATATTTTCTTATAGCTCGCTTCTTTCAAAGCTGATACCAGGACTTTAGTCAACATGCTAAGATTTCTGTGTTTTTTTCCAAAAACACTAAAGTCACTCCAGTTATTAAACATATCTGCCTACTTATTTGTCAACCCACAACATACAATATAATGCAGCCAATCCTAATTAAACCAAGCTTGCTTAATACTTGGATGAGCAAAAGCAGCCTTGCATTTCCTTGACTTTATCAGATTTTATTTGTCATTGGTTGTTGCAATCCTTCTGAGGCACTGAGAATGTGAACCAGTGAGCCAGTTTCTCTGTTTCTTCTCAATAGTGTTAAGGATATTGGCACACATGTATGTGCTCACAAATAAGGATTTCAATGTTTTGTACAATTCGTTTGGAAAAATCCTAGTTTGTCTGCAGCCAACTGGAACAATGGAAGAGTGGCCTGGTTGCCTGGTAAGCTGTCCTATCTGGAGTGTCAGAGCAGTGTTAGAAATGCAAAATGAAAAAGGTTAAATCAGAGAGAATACACACAGAACAGCTCCAATCGCTTAGAACAACAGACCATCAGCACCTTTGTCTGCTTTTAATCTGATGGTATTTGTCTGTCATCACACCTGATCAGTTACATGTACATATCCATCAACACAGTGTTTGGTGACTGCATGGAGAACACATGTCTGAAAGAATTTAGACAGCACAGGAGAAAGTGAAAAAGAGGAAGCGAAAGGGCAGAGCTAAGAGGGAGGAAAGTGCTGCTAAACACTGTAAAGTTACAGAAATCTTTACATGGAAGGTATGTGGTTGGTGTTGCACAAAAAAGAAGCAATCCTGAGTAAGTTTTAAAAATCTTAAACATGCTTTGTAGAAAATCAGGTGATGCATGTGTAAGGAAATAACCTGGAAGAAAAGGACCTTCACAGTCTCTGCTTTCAGACTGAAGTGCCTCCAGTTAGTCAGAGCTAGCAAAACTTCTTGATAAACACACAGGATCAGACAGAACTCTGAGGAAATGCAACCAAACAAACAAACAAAAAAACACTTCAAAAGTGCAAAAACAGTGATATGTATGAATATTCATCCCTGTTCCCTTAATGATGGAAGTGCATTGGACAAACTCGTGCAAACTTATGATACTTGGCTGTGTCTGTTGTTTGGATGGTTTTGTTTTCGTTACTAAAATAAAGATGTTACTGGCATAAACAGTAAACAGTCACACCACATTTCTTTCCTTTGCATCTGGTTTGCAATTTGATTGAACATAAATTAGTTTCTAATGTCCTTGCACAACCAGCTAGCACGAGATTCTGCAATAGCCAAACCAAAGCTACAACACAAGTGTGCACCATGGATGTATTAAGGAGAACTGGATACAGCGTCGGCGCGGAGCCCTGTTCATTCCTATGAAAGTTGCTCAGTGGTGCATTAAGCATGGTGTGTACTGATATGATGTCAACAAAGGATTGTCTTTTTTTAATCATGGTTTTCATATGCATATATTCATATGCAGCTAAAAGAAACCTGCTATAGAGAGTTGTACAAAGTAATGAAAGAAGGAACTCTAAAGGACCACCAGTTTTGAACAAATTATGTGTAGTATTTTTTTTAAATTCCCACTTTCTTCAGTATCTTTGCTGTGCATGGTTATGGGCTGGGGAAAGACTGTAATAGCAAATGAACTCCTACCTCCATGTAGTTCCTCTGTTAATTACTTGTTTTGGTAACAGTTACTTGGTTTTCTGTTTTCCTGTCATCCTGCTGTAATTTCCTGTCATTAGTATGAAGGTTCTGCGGTCCAAATCTTTGCTTTCACACTGGACACAAACTAAACCATGTTTCAGTTCGATCCAGACTAAGACTACCTCTATAAGACAGACCACAAATCAGCTGTTTGGTCCAGACCATAGTCTGCAGGAGATTTCACACCTGCTATTTCAGACCAAACTGAAAAGTCCAAAAGTCCGGACCAAACGAGGCAAGTGTGAAAGCGCCCTTAGAGTGGGTGACTAAAACACAATTTACTGGTCAGAGAAAGACTGTAAATTAAAAAAACAACTAATTGCATTGTGACTTGTTATTTTCATATCAGAGAATCCATGTGAACTGTCCCTTTAACAGTTTATCAGTTATACTTTTGGTTTTACCCCAGGACAACAGGTTAGACTGAGTCTTCACACTTCACCCTGCACCTCAAATCAAGATGACATACTCACACTCATTCACCTCAGTCTGAGCAACGAGAAGAAACTAACAGCCTCTTACGCAGGTTGTATTCACAGCGTTTTTTACCAAGCTCCTGTCATGTGTGGATGCTTGTTCGTGCTAATGCTCATTAGTGTTAATTGGCATGGATCTATTAATAAATGACTGGGGAGAGGGGAAAAAGTGGTTGATGAAAACGCTGTCAGATTGTCAGTTAAAGGATGTTATGCCGTCGAGTTTGACATTACTAGAAGCATTTTGCATTTCTCCAGAGTGTCAGGAAGCTTCTCCTTTGCTTATCACCTGCCTGCTATTTGTTTTATCTTATATGACATGTTTGATCTCAGTTTTACCTTAAAGCTGTCAGTCATTCAGATGACATTTCTTAATCAAAATTTCCACAATGCATTCTTCATCAACTGCCTGAGTGAGTGTTTGTGTGTAGTTTGGTGTCGTAGTGAGTGTCATTAAAGGATGGAGGAGTCTGTGGTGCAGAATGACAATGAGGCCAACACTTGCATATTTGTGTGTTGGTGGTTGTGTGCACCCTTGCCAGATTCACATGTAGATATATGGCATCGAGTGTGAGGGAGTTTGTGTGTGTGTGTGTGTGTGTGCGTGTGTGTGCTGCAATGTGCCTGTCTGTGTTTAATGTGTGTGACAGCAGGTCTGAGGCCGTAAAGCACCAATAAAGCCAAACTTGAAATCATCAAGAGGTCGTCATGCTGAGACTGAGAGGCGTGGAGACACTAAAGCAGAAGGAGAGTTTGAACATCATCCACAGCGGGACAACATCAGCTCAGTTATTACACAGCCACAATCCCAAGTGCCCTGCAGTCTGGAGCACCCTTGTGTGTATCCCAAAGGATTTTCCGTACTCTTGGAATGACATGATCAGCTTTCAAATATTCAGGTGTCCACAAACTTTCTCATGCTCAAACAGGTATGAAACAAAAGAAACTTTCTCTTAAAACTCTGCTGAAACCGCCTCTGACTGCATCTGTAACAGCTCACACTGTGGGTACCATGGGTGCTAATCAAATGGATAAATGAATATTTCCAAAGATGGCAAATGTGTTGGAGGTCAGATAAAAATTGTGATCACATTAGTGATTTAATTCTTTGATGTTGCTTTGCACACTTGATACTTTTTATCACAAAAACTTGTTCATATTTGCTTCCTTTTAGTGATAGAATTTTTCTTGAATTGGAATAATTTTACTCTTTGACAAGTTCAAGTTAGAAGCCTTAAGATTTTAATGAAATCAGTGACTCAATAACTAATACTACTTGTTAATTAAATTATTAAATAATTATCAATATTACTTAGGTACTGCAAGCTCTAGCCTTTAAATGTATTTAAATTCAGTAACTAATTATTATAGTAGTATCTGTGTCTGTGGGGGAGTCTGCTGTTACCACAATGGATTTAGATTGCTTTTACACGCATGACAATGATGTTTGCATGGAATTTAATGGATATTAGTGACACAGTTTACTCTTCACCCTCTTTGCAATGTATCACAGCTGTATTAAGTTGGTATTAATGCTGACACAAAACCCCACTGTTATTTAGAGCAGGGACACGCCAAGTCGACAATCAGCCGTCACTCCTCGTTGGGCTGTCAGTGAGAGTCGGGCCCCGTCAACAGGATTTCGTCAGGACAAATGATAACTCTGATTGGCTGCTGGCTAGCGAATCAGTGCACAAGAAGAGAAATGAAAGTGATGAAGGTAAACAAGAGACACAAACAGAGGGCTCTCCTCATTCTTTTACACCAGCACCTTCTCGCCAAGAGGTGAGACTGGTTAAAAGTAGAATTAATTTGGCACACACTTTGTTTTTCCAAAGCCACTTCCTTTTTTCACAGTCTTTAACATAATTTGTCAACAGGTGTCCACAGGATGAGGACTGTTGTTTGAAACTCTCATTATAAGACTCTGATGGTCCTTGGTCATGCCATGTTATCGGCGAGTTGCTCTCCTGCTTTGTTCCAGCAAAGCAGCTGCTCAGGTGGTGTTTGCTGTAAACTGCACTTGCTGTTACAGTGAAAACCATGAGTGTTGCCAAATCAGCCAGGACTGAAATCCTGAGGATTACAGCCCTCCTCACCAGCTAGTTGCTCACTTTGCCTCCCATTTGGAGCTGCACAGGTTGTGTACAGTGGGTTTATCAGAGGCTGTTTGCTGTAAACAGCTGCCTGCTGCTGCTGCTGGAAATAAGGTTGATGAGAATGCTGAGACTGATCCAACACAAAATGTGCCAGAAAACCAAAACATGAGCAACAATGAGGCAAGAGAAGCTAAAAAGCTCTGCAAAGCTGCAAGGTTGGTAATAAAACACCACTTCCTTATCACAGGTTGTCATTTAATTTTTTGTTAATGATAAATTCATGTTTATATCATGTAAATACACTGTGTCTGTATGTAATTTGAATATAACATAAGCATTATACATGTTTCTGAACTAAATCTCAACTGTTTCCGTCACCTTATCAAAAACAGACGGGAATGAAGGAAGGTGTGCATATGTGTGTCTGTGTGTGTTTTGTTGGTGAAGTCACACATTCATATACATACACACACACACACACGCACAGTCACACCTGTTATAGTGAAACCCTGGCAGAGTTTTGTTGTGCCTGTTCATCTGCTTGCCAATTTGAAGCGTCCCTCGTCCGTCTCCACTAACAGACTTTGTTACGATGCCAGAGGTTCAGCGCGTCTTAAATCACTCCGCCACTCCAAATCTGACAGTGTGTTCTGTGATGTTTAATTAGGAATAATAGTTTCTAATATTCCACCAATTAGAGCCTGTCTCCCCTTCAGTCAGGGGAGTTGTGTTAAGTGAAAGAGAGGCAGGGAAAAAAGGGAGAAAACTAGAATAAAATGACTGTACAGGTAATGCCAGGTAGGTGCACCCAAGGGTTTTTATTTCAGTACAAAATTGGCACTGCCGATGAATTTCTGACTAATGATTCATTTAAGCTCTTCTCGAAGGAAATCACCAATTAAAATGAGGCTGAAAGTCCAAACGTTCAAACCAGCAAAATATGTTTTAAAAGAGGACATTTAAAGAGAGACTGCTGGTGGTACCTGTACGTGTGTGTAAGTGTGTGTGTGTGTGTGTGTGTGTGTTTGTGTGGTCGTGTTGCTTAAGGCAGCGATTTTCAAAGGCCGGTTGGTGAACTACATTATGTTAAATCATCCTGCAGCCAGAGAACCTGCTGTGTTATGATGCCAAAGCCTGAGTGATTCTCTAATGTAATGTCTGCTAAATCAAACATGGAGGCTTTTCAGTCAGGTCACACTTCAACTAAAGACGTGGATCAAGAATGGGTTTGTCCAAATTGTCCAAATCCTCAGAAACATTTAGAGAAAGCCAGGCTCGAACTACAAACACTTAAAAAATCACAACAGTGATGGATGTTTGATAAAAACTGAGTCTATGGCAGTGTTTTTTTTGTGTTAAGGGGAGTCATCAGATAAGAAATGTCTTCATTATTACAGAATATTTGCCGCTAAACTTGTTGAATTGTTTTAATTGTTTCTCTTATTTGAATCAACAGCATCAGATGCACAAAATATAATTAAGAAAAAGATACTAGAAAAATGCATCAAAGTCTAAGGAACTAAATGAAGACTAGAAAGAACTGAAATTGTTTTAAATGTTACATATCATTGTGTTGCCCTAACATGAATGCTCTTAATGCTCTTGCAGTGCTTTCTTTCTTTTATGTATCAGATAAAAGTCAAATCAATGCAGATACTTTGTGAAAAATGGTGTCAGGGCTGTTTCTATTTTTCCTTTTCTCTTGAAACAGGGTTTGTTGATAAAAGCAGCAGAGCTGTTTTACAATAAAACGCTCTGATTTCTTTTATTGGGTCACTAAAGGCTTTTGTCCCATAAATAGGACCAAGCACATACACATACACACACAGACAAACACACACACACACACACACACACACACACACACACACACACACACACACACACACAACACACAACACACAACACACTATGTTAACCATTGTGTACAGCAACAACAGAGGAACCAAAAAATAAAAAAAGTAAAAATGAAAAAAAGAGAGAATGAGAAAGAAAAACCCCAAATGGCTTTATCAACCCACTGAGGGAGAAAGAGGATGTTGTGTTTTAAGTTGTCCGTCCCGTAAAAGTAGGTCACACACACAAAAAGTGTCTGACCCGGACCAAAAAATTACAGCTACACTCACACATGCATGCTCACTTTCACTTACCCAGTGTGTGTGTCTGTGTGTGTGTTTATGCACACTGGATAGATCTGTTCATTTCTTTGGGATTCTCTCCCTCTCTCTCTGTTGGTGTGTGTGTGTGTGTGTGTGTGTGTGTGTGTGTGTGTGTGTGTGCATGTGTGTGTGTGTCTGTGAAAGCTTGACTCGTTCTCCATGTTTGTTCAGACTAGTTTCAGGTTGTAACTTTGTGAGCAAGATCCTGGTTTTAGGAGACTGAGGACAGTTTTAGATATTAAGGGAATTCTTAAAGAGTGAGGATGTTTTAGCAAAACATCAACCCAGGGTTAACATTGTCTTTAAAAAAAGAGAAGACATAAGCAAAAATATTTACATAATAATATAATATAATATAATAATTTAGGAGCTCGATGGAATTTTTGGAAACACTAGAAAGTAAAAGCATCTTGTCCTGTCCTCGCTTCACCAAAGGGCTGTTTGAGGCTTAATTAGAGTGAAGTTGTTGAGTTGTTTATTGTGAGACAGAATTTAATCATTAGACATTTTTTTTCTTTATGATTTTCCCAATATTTTTCTTAATAATTAATAACTATTTCTTTCCCAGCAGTTAAACACTGTGCCCAAGAACTGCAGTTGCTAATTAGCTACATAGCTAAAACTGGCACATTTACACAAATGTTGGTTCATGTGCATTGCCCCTGTACGAATGCACTAAATAAACTAAATAAAACTAAAAAGATGCTCTCATCTTACACTTAACATCAGATCATAAGAGTTCTGGGAAACAGGTGTATAAAATTTGTGGCTCTGGAGCAGCAAGTCTGGAAAGATGCTAAGTCTGAATGAAGTGGGTTGGAGTGGGTGGGTGTTTACCAGACACTATCAGGTTGCATCATGGGAAGTGTTAGGTCTAGTGTTTTTTGATTTTTCCATTAGAAGAAGTCAGGATATGTCTACCTCCGGACCACTTTTTTTTTTTTTTAACTCCCCCTCACATGTTTCAAATATGGAAGTCCATTTACTGTCATACTGTGTCTTTATCTGTACTTGAATCTACAGAATGTCAGAAAAAGAGACACCTCTCAAAAGCAAAAATCTGGTAACAAACAAGCGTACCTTTAAAAAATGCGCACAGTGACAGAAAATAGCTGCCGTTTCCAGGGCGCGTTTGATTAATGCTTTTTTTTGTTTTTTGGTGCTTTTTTTCTTTACCAATGCCTAATAAAAGGTTCACAAACCATCTGTTTCTCTCTCCCCCTGATGCCTTGCCCAAAGGTCCCCCCATCGTGGGACTGGCAACACGCCCAAACACATCCATCCAACCCCCCCTCCCATCTCCTCCCTTACCCACCCCTTTTTTTTCTTTTTTTCCTACTATTCGCTCTTTCCTCTCCTTTTTCCTCAGTCCCTTCTGTCCTCTTCCTTCCTCATTTTCTCTATTTCTTTATCATCTTCATTTCCTTCTTTCATCCCCTTCTTTCCTTTCTTTCCTCTTCATCGTTGCTTTCCTCATCTCCCTCTTTGTCACTTTCTGTCCTTCCTTCTTTTATCTCTTCATTTTCTTTTCTTCTCTTTCTCTTCATCTTCCCTGTCTCCATCTCTGCTTGTCCTCCTTTTACTCACTAAATTTCTCTCTATTTTTATTCCCTTCCTCACATTTTTCATATGAGCACTTTCTCTTCCCTTTCAATCCCATCATTGCCTTCTTCTGCCTTTCTCTCCTTCTTCTTCATCACCCAGTGTGTATTCTTTCTCCTCTTTCTCATCTTCTCGTATTTTTCATCTCGTGGTGAGGCTTCCTCTTCCCATCCACTGTCTTTCTACACTTCCTTACTCATCCTCCTTTACTCTCCTCTTCCTCCCGTTGTGTCCCTCCTTTATCTCTTCCTCAAATTCTGAACTCCTCTCTATTTTTCCTCCTTTCTTCCCTCCTTTTGTTGTCCCCCTTTCACCTTACCCAGTATCTCCTGCATATCTTCCATCCCTCACGCCACCCCCCTCCACCTCCCCCCCTTCTCCTCTTTTCCTACCCATTTAAACCTCTCTCGCTCAATATGCATATTCATAAACCTGCAAACATTCCCATCCAATAGTGTTTAATCCCTCCCTGTATTAGTGTGTGTTTTCTCCCCTCAACCCTTCACACACACACGCATACACACACACACTCACTCACTCACATACACACACACCTCCTCCTCCCCCTCCTCCTCCCAAACATCTTGCAGCTGGCCGACAGATGGGGCCCACAGCCAAAAAAACAGCAGTGGCAGCGCCACAAAAATAAAAATTTACAAGATGCCAGTGGAATTTATTTAAGGACAAGAGGAGGGGACGGGGTTTTGGGGCTACACCTCCTCTTTCTTCTCTTTGTTGCCTCACCTTTCTCCATCACTACCTTTCTCTCTCATTGCCTAAAATGTACTGATGTGCCTCATCTTCAGTCTGGTGAGAACCATTTTCTGTTCTCCCTGCTTCACTTATTCACTGCATTAGTGCTTCCCTCAAAGGGTCTTGAGATGATTTTCACAGTAAGAAATAAAACTCTTTTAGAAAAAATGTTTTGATATTTTTTATTGTTTCTCATTTTTGTCTTCTCTCTAGTCCTGACTTTCTAGAAATACATCCCTCTTCAGGTTCCTGAAAAAGACTCAGATTAAGGTTGATATAACAGGTTGCAAGTGAATACAGTTGGGGAATCACAGTCTTTATAATCCAGAACAGCAGATTACTCTGCAGTGACCAACAAATAATCCCTGTGGGGTAGAAACGTGACATCTTCATATTTTGCCATTTTAATTTTTAATAAATCAGTGCTGATTGTCAGTTTTACTTCTGTCGGTTGATTTTAAACATACACAAGTATTTAACAATAATGGTAAATAACAGTTGTGTAGATACAAGGTTTCTGCCTGGCAGCAAATAAATTGAGGGTTGTGGACATCTCTTCATCACTCGTCCCCATCAATGAAAGGTGTAATGTTGCTTAGCTGTTCTTCATACATCACTTAAAGGAAAAGCATCGCAATTTAAACTGTAAGGGAAAAGTGCTTTTCATCAGCGCTACAAACCTTCAGTTCCCTTTAATTTTTTTCCATAAAGGGCAAGAAAATATATTATTTAGAATTTAGACACACACAAAATGAAAAAAAGCAAAAGTTAATCCAGTAAAAGCAATAAATAGGGAGAAAATTTTGACATTTGCAGTCTTGAATTGTTCTTGAGAGAATTTTTTGAGTTAAAAAAAAAAGGTACAAAATCCGAAAAAAGCACAATAAGGAAGGGCTCAGGTGTAGACAGTTTGGTCCTGATGTTCAAACTAATTATAATTCCTTTTCTATACATGAGCTGTGTGTAGCTTGTGCTAATGTAATGTAATTTTGATTGTTAATAACACAGCCTTTCTCAGTGTAATAATGCTAAAATTCACCAGAAGAGAGACAAAATAACAGAAAATTAAAAAAATGTATCCAGCAATAAATAAAAATGCTGTAGTGTAGGTGTAGGTGCAGCAAGTGTATAAACATCAAATAGCCTTACATTCCTCATATCTTCAACATCTCAAAGATAGAAAACGTAAAGATGCTTGAGGAATATAAGCATCACAATGGCTCCAGCCTGTAAACACACACTTTAAAGCAAAAGAGAGCCTGCGTAGTTTCTGCAGAGCACTTTAAACACACACAAGCACCTCTTACTGTTTCTGTTATTTTGTCCACCCCATTTAAATCAATACAGAAAGTTTAAATAAAAGAAATATCTTTCTGTATAATGTAATATAGTAAGACAGCAGCACAAAATACATGCACTCAAATTGTTTTAATAGAAACTGGAGATTAAAGTTTTCATGAAGAGATGACTTTTTCTGTGGGACTGTTGGATTAGACTGCAGAAGTTTTAGCTGTGTGGACCTCATGAACAGGCAACTGTGTTCATAATACATGTACCAGTATGTGCAGGTAAAAATATAATACATATGTATACAAATGATAAGTATCAAAGACAGAAGATGATTAAAATGAGTACAAGAATATTAAACTGAAAATAACCCACATTTGTATAATCTACATTATGATGCATCAACTACTGGGTTTGTTTCCAGAGGCTGATTTTTACTTTCTCTTTTCTTTTTCTTATTCAGTCTTTCTTTTTAGTTTTTTTTTCTTTTTCTTTTTTTTCTTACAAAGAACCATACCAAATTTTTTAATCCCTGATCTCCATTGTTGACCAATAGTAGCCTTTTTATTAAGAATCACCTCTAGATTTTATTACTGCTGATATCTATGAACTGTAAATGAATAGTTTTGTGATTTTTTTCCTTTCAGGTTATTTCATAGCAATAGTGACATCACTTGACTATCAGCTGGTATATTTATCATATCTGCTTGTTTTGTCAGTCAGTCGTATTTGCTCTTCTCTTTTTGTTTGTTTGCTTTCGTAAATCTGAGTTTCAATACAAATATTTTTGCCTGCTTATATTGTCATATGTCCTCATTATATCATTTTGCTTCAGTTGCTCCAGACTCCATCTCTAATACTCTCTTAACTTTTGTCATTGTTTTTATAACATTTTTCTTTCATTCCATTTTTTATCCTCTCCCTTTTCTCAGAGAATAATTAGTGCTGAGCACACTTTAAGTAATGAAAATGAAACATTTCCAGAATCTATCTGTCACAGTGGTAAAATGTGTAATTTCTTTGCTTTTTCATCATCATGTCCTCACTTCTGACCCTCCTCCGGTTGGTATGTTCAGCTGTTTTTAATCAGAGTGTGTATGTGTGTGTATCTGCCTGTGTGTGCATGGATCTTCTACATGTGCTATATTAGAACTAATGTCAATTTTTTGGGGAATTTGATCTGCCCTCCCCTCTATTTACTCCTCTAACACTCATACATGTTCACACACACACACACACTCATGCACACGCACACACACACACATGCACACACGCAAATTGATAGTAGCAGAAGTGGAGTGGAAGCGGAACAAAAACGAGGTGGAAATTGGAGAAGCAGAGGGAAAAAAAATGAGTGAAGGTTTGAGTGAGATGATGTTTTCAGTCTACTGAGGCTGCAGGTGGATTTTCTTTGGCCAGATGACCCTTCTCTCTCTCTCTCTCTCTCTCTCTCTCTCTCTCTCTGTAAGTCTTTCTCGCGCTGCTTCTCAACCTCAGTGTGTCACTGCCTCTGATTCTATTGACAAACATAAGTGCAAAAGGGAAAACGACAAGACATAGAAAAGAACAAAGGAAGGAGTGAGTGATGGCAGAAAAGAGGATGAAACAAAGGAGGAGAGGAGAAAACAGAATAAGGTGGGGAAGGAGAAGGGATAGAGAGTGAAGGAGAAAAGTAAGAAGTTAATGAAAGTAAAGGAAGAGGTAAAAAACAGAAGAGGAGGCTGGAAGGAGACCCAACCCCAGGGGGCACTGTTAGTCCTTGTAGCAAACCAACACAATCACACATGCACATTACATGCACGCACTCACATGCAAAAAACAAACAAAAAAAAAAAAAAACAACATCCAAGCATACACACACAAGAAAGACAAAAAAGAGAATAAGAAAACAAAACAAGTGCCAAATAACTTTGGTCGAAAACAAACCAACTTCATTTTCACTTTCTGTTTATTGTTTCCTGTCGTCAAGTTGTTTCCACACCAAGTGAAAAAAAAACAAACAAACAGAAAAACAAAATTTTGTTATCTCAGAAAGCCTGTAGCTGGTCTAAACTGGGGATGATGGGATGAACTGCTCTGAACACCTGCACCATGTAAAGAGCATGTACAAAACACACAGACTCATAGATGTTAATGTTAGATTTGCATTGATACATTGTGTTCATACTAATAGGTGCAAATTATCTTTTTATGTTATGAACACTTTAGCAAAAGCTTGTGATTGGCCAAGAGGATGAACGGTATAATATATGTAATATATATATATATTTATGTGGCCTGGAATTAATATGCAAACTGGCAAGTTGTTTTTTTGTATGAGTATTAAAAGTATTACTGGTTTCTCTTTTGGTATAATGTTTTTTGAATGTCCTACTTTTGTTGGTCAAAACACTCTGTAACTTTGTTTTAACAGGTCCTATGGCAATAGAATGCATATATAAAGTTTTTTTTTCTCTTACTTTTTCTTCTTTATCATCTTATATTTCTTATCTTTATTATTCATAATGAACAAATTTATGAATGAAAGTTTGATGGTGGAAATAGTTTGCACATCTTATATAAAACAAAACTGTGTGTTATTTCAACATAAAATATTCTGTTAAAATAAATTTCATCTGCAAAACTGTAATTCAAACACCAAAATTACATGTTGCATAGGAAAGTCTCCTCAATAAGTTTTTTTTTTATTTAGATTTTAATAATGCTATAATAATGTGTTAGAACCACTTTATTATTGGCTAAAAACTGCACTGTAGCTTTAAAATTTACCATAGCTAAGTACTTGAATAAATGTACTTAGTTACATTTCAGCATGGCAGATATAAAAGCAGATATAGTGTTAAAATTTAAGCAACAAAATGTAACTTCCGGATAGTTTTTTGTTGAGTCTCATTTAGGTCATACATGTAATGACCTGGGAATGGGACTCAACAATCAGCTGTAGGGACTCAGCCACTGACTCTTTCTGATATTGTTGCTCAGGGAAAACAAATGCAAGAGCACATAAAAAACATTTTAACTACAAAGCCTAGTTATGCAAACGTGCTTATGAATTTTGAAGACTAATGATGTTTCTGCTTAAGCTAAATTCTAACGTAATTTTGCTTACATGCTCACAGTGTTGATGCTACATGCTAATGTTTAGCAGGTAAAATTTAATTTAATTTACCATATTTCCCATTGTAGACAAGAGTTTCACTCTGCTAATAAATGCTAATTAGCCATGAACAGAGTGCAAAGTTAAGACTGACAGTATTGTATTTGTTTTGCAGGTATCTGATCATAAACCTTAGTTAACGGATTAAATTTTACCCAGAGTGCCACAAAACAAGAGCATAGAGGTTCACCAAAGTTATTAAAGTGCATACTGAAGACAATATAAATTTCTATATTAAATCTTGTGGCAGTACATGCAATAGTGAACCACACATTTATTCAACATGACAGCTATTAGTATCTATCGACTAGCACTGGTGCAAGAGTACAACATAAAGCTGATTTTGGATGAGAGGTATTTTAACAGCTTTTCAAGAAGAAAGAGGTTGTTCTTGGGGGAATAAAACTGCCTCTCCCTAGCAACCAGAAAGGAAATTGGCAATTGGTCAGCAGCATGAGAAGGTCCAGGAGCCTTTGGCCTTTTGACCAGTGTCTGTCAACCCCTAACTGTTTCCATTTTTTTTACTGTGAAATGACTGCAGTCATGCATTCCGTTACGAGTCAAACGAGATCAGGTGTGTTTATTTTGTAGACCTTTTCATCCCTTCCCCCTGCTGCCCACCTGCGCTGCACCTGACGTCAAGCCCACTGAGACACACACTCGTGGTCAACATGACAAACACATATACAGGCAAACAAACATGCAAGCACATGCACTAACAAACACACAAAACACCCCTGAGCTACACCGTACAGTACAGCACCATCATCATCTCTGTCTCCCATTTGAATTCTTTTCAAAGCATTTATTCCATCAAAGAGGCATTCATGGCAACTAGAGCCCAACTTGTGGCACACACACTCACATGCACACACATTTTTGTCCCCATCTGGTCACCATTCAGCAGGAAGCATGCTGTCTCTGTAGCTGTGTTATGAAGCGAACATTCTCACAACCCTCAGTCAGTTCTGTTCTGCAAAGGTTCACTTTTAAATCTTTGACCTTTAACAGCCTCTGTTGGTGGCCAGCAGGAACTGCATAAGGAATTAAAGGCTATAGAAGTTAGAATGGGACAATATGCTAATCTTACGATTCAGTGCTAACACAATACTTGAATGTTCAGTTGATGGGTTTCGCTATTCAGTAGTACTGATTAATGTTATTTCTGTTAGCTATTTTAACTTTAACAAAAAGTTAAATTATACTTGGATTATACTGTATAAATCATGAATTATATTTCCTAAAAACATTGCACTTCACTAATCAGTCAGTCTGTCTGAGTTTGTTTTAGCATTATTGCTATATTGAATAAAAAAACAGTGAATTAAACAATCAAGCTGACACTTTAACCTATTCATTAAGCTAGTGCAATAGAGAATGATAAATAAAATATTAGGGCAAAATGAATACAGCCCCTAAAACTCTGCAAAGCCTTAAAAATGAACATCCCATCACTGTCCCATACAAAATTAGGCTTAAAACTGTCCATTCAAAAACATAAACTTGACTGCATACAGGATGGCTACATAACATGTACAGTAGTTTAAGTAAAATACATATCTTTTTAAAGCACAGTGCTACATTCAGCTTTCCTGCTCATGAAGCTAACGCTATGAAGACAACACATTTAGTTTGCTGGAAATAATTTTTATGTGTAATGTCCCCTTCCTGGTACACAGTGTCTCTACCCTAGTGGTGGCTGAATTTCTCAACCCCTTTGAAATTTAATAGCTGCGATTTTACTTGTTGTGTCCATGAAAAATACTTGTTCACGTCAATTTAGTTATACAACTCATACAAGGTTGGCACAAGTCAAACAAAGCAGCTTCAATGTCAAGTTTAAGTTTGTTTAATGTTTTGATATTTTTAAAATGATTTAAAATGCATATCAGTTAAGTCTTTGTGGATGCTTACTCTTTTAGACGATCGTGGGGGCTGGAGCCAGTCTCAGCTGAGATTGGACCATGAACAAAGCACCTGTATATCACAGGACTGACATGGAAAGACAAACAAACATTCATTCACATTCGGACACAATATGGAGTCACCAAATTACCTAGCTTGCGCTGGCAGGAGCATTAGGAGGAAGCCCTCACAGGCTTGTTGTGAGGTGAGAGTGCCAACCACTGCGCAACTGTACCACCCCTCCATCATGAGAGAAGAAAAAATTGAAAGTGACAATAGCTGTTGTTATTTTTTAGCCACAAGAATCATAAAGAGATAAGAGATTTCAAGTCTAAAATCACACTGGTCCATCTTGAAAATCTCCAAATAGATTCATTTGTATCTGGTCAGAATATGACCGGACCAGTCGGTGCCCTTTGAGGAATAAGAGGAAGCGGCTACAGGCGTGGTTTAGTTCTGACAAAAGCAAGAAGTGGCTGTAAGCTTGCAAACAATGGCGGCCACTAAAGAGGTTAGCCTATACGCCGCAAAAGTTGCAGTTTTATCAAAACTGGATGACATTTATGCATTAAAAGAAGAGCAAAGAACCTCATCAAGGGCTAGTCTTGGTGGAAATTTTCTTTTTCTTCTTCTTACTGGCTGCAGCAAGAGTAATGAATGTGAAAGTTCGTCCAATCACCATCCAGTATTTTTTTAAACGACCTGCCCCTTCCAAACACTGCCTATGGCTGAATTTGTGAAATAAATCCTATGGATTTGTGAAACATTCCATCTGGTGTGTCAGGTTACCGTTATATAGGTCCAAAAATGTGTTTCAATTTAAAGCTATTTTAATAGATTCTCCATACACAAAGCTGCAAATTTCTTTTGCTAAAACGCTAAAAATGTTATCCAGACAGCTAAATTTGACACATTCTCACTCCAAAATTTCATATGATCCCTGAGTTGACAGCTAAGTAGTTGTTAAGAGGTGCACATTTCACTTTTGAATTAGGACAAGACATCTTTGTTCTAAGCTAGCCCTAGCCCATCTTGAATCTGCCTCAAAACTGGAAGCACAGTGATGACATCATCTTCTTTCAGACTGTAGGGAAAATGAAAAACAAAATTATTTCATGCAACAGTCTCCACTTTTTTACAGGAGTGTGATCATTATTCTGAAAAGTGCCTTATTCCCAAAGTAATGACACTTGTATTGCATCAGTTTTTATTCACTGGAAATAAAAATTGTTATGTCTACACAATTAAAACCTTACAACTCTCTTCACATCCACAGGATATTTTCTCTTTAACAGAGTTCATTTCTGGCTGGTTGTGTAGGTGCATGTGTGTGTGTGTGTGTGTGTGTGTGTGTGTGTGTGTGTGTGTGTGTGTGTGTGCATGCGTGTGTGCATGCGTGTGTGTGCATGTGTGCGCATGCATGAATGCCCAGGGGACCAGGTTGACAGGATCTAAAATAAGCAGGGTTTTTTTTCTGGTTTCAAGCAGCCACCTGTGGACAGCACTGTGTGTGTGTGTGGGTGTTTCTGTGCTGTATGTGTGTGTGTAAATATATCAGTGTGTGTTTTCACTATGTGGTTTGTGTGTTTTAGAAGTTTTTCAAGCATATTTTTGAGTGTTTTCACGTCCTGCTCTACAGTTTAGTGTGTTTTATTGCATGTTCTAATGCTTTACCCCCCCACCCCCCACCCCCGCTGGTTTCCCAGATTTGGAAAGGCTGGGTTACTGGTCATCCAGCCCTCCAGATGTTCTTACAGCTTGAGCTGTTCCTTGTAGACACCAAACCAAAACCAGTGGTAGAGGAAACTTCCCAGAATACATTGCAGATGAAACTGAAGAAAGCTGAAAACCACTGAAAATGATCTAAGATTTGTTTGAACCAAAGCATTTCTTCCGTATATAAGGAAAGTAATTTGAAAATACTTAAAATATCTTAAAGTGACAAAAAGTTCTCATACAAAAGTTTGAGGTCTGTTTAAAAAGTATTTATCCAACCAGCTTTAAGATCAAATAATGTTATAAAGAATGCTTTGTTCTTGTGGAGTAATTATGAACTGAGTGTTCAATGTGTCTTTAGTGTAAAATTTAAATGATTCAAACACTTCAGTTTTTATATGTACTTAATACTTTAAGTGAGTGAACATGATTTCTATTAATGTAGTTATTAAGACTTAACAATAAAAATACCCATCTTGACAAACAAATAAATAGTGAATGTAAAAGGATACTTATGTATAAAGAACGATTCACTAAGTTTAACACTGATTTTGTCCCCAAATCCATTTTCTATTGGATAAATTAAGGGTTATAAAAACTAAAATTGGATTTGGTGCATGTGTTGATGAAGTGCCTAGGTAGTTCTCATTCAGTCTTTCCTCTCCTTTAACCCTCTCTCACATCTCCATGTGTGTTGACGTCAGTATCGGTGGTGAACCGGACCACAGTGGCTGCCTGCAGAGCCCTTTGATCTCCACTCTATTAGAGCTCTCATATGGACTTCACATTGCACACAGAGACACAGACAGCCACGTGCACACAGAAACAGACAGACACACACACACGCACGCACGCACGCACGCACGCACGCACGCACGCACGCACGCACGCACGCACACACGCACAGATGATCTTTAACCTGAAGTTTGTCTGAAATTTAATAAAGTTCTGTTTGACAGACTGAAAGAGAGTATGACTGAACCGTGTTTAACATTTTACACACTCAATAACATTATCTTCCTTACACTTAAGTGTCAACCTATAGAGTTTATATTATTACTGAATTACCTCAGTGTGTTTTAGAACTGCAGTGTAATACTACAGATTAATTTTACAACATCACATTGTAGTACTGTCAGACCACAAAAAAATGATAAAACAGACTTACGTTATCATAAAAGTACAAGAAAGTATATTTTAACACCAAAGAACTACACTATAATGATATAGACTTACACTATCATACTATCAAATGGCATTATCATACCAATGAATTACACTACAGAACTACTTTATACGTGAAGGATAATGCCCTCTATCTTGGATGGTTCCTGTCTCCACACTATCACAACGGGGAAATTCATTTTTTATAACACTGGACTACATTACCACACCATGGAGAGTAAATCATCATGCCTCATGTGTTGACACAAGTCGCTTTTCCAGCCCCCTTTTGGACTCTATCTTAAAAAGTCACTAAATCTGTTGAGAAAGTTGCTGAGTTGTCAACATCTTTGAAATGATCATGTTTTCATCCAGAGTTTAAAAAAGAAAGAAGAGGCTACTCACAAACAGCTCCATTGTGTTTGTGAAAGACAGACAGAAGGAGAGAGAGAGATGGACAGAGAGACAGAAAGAGTAGCTGAACAAGGCTTTGCTTTGTGCTCAGCTCTTTGATGAATCAAGGTTTTCATTTCTCAACAATTCAGTATATTTAATTGTGTTAACAACTTATAACTATACAGAGACAGAGAATAAGAATAATCTCAGACAGAATGTCAAACTGTTTGTTCCCACTCTTTTTGACCTTTGTCCTGCCTTTGACACTATCAACAACAATAACTTACCTATCTGTGTTAAGAGACGGGTTGGTTACTCTGATATACCTGCAGGCTGGTTTAAATGAAATATCACTGGATGGAAATTCTGTGTCAAATTCAGAAAATATAGATCAGAAACACCAAAAATTGGCTACAATGTGCCTCAAAGCAGTGTCCTAGGACTTGCTATTGTTCTCAATTGACATGCAGTCAGAGGGATCCATAATCTCTCACCTTGCAAGGAAGTTTCACTGCAGAGGACACGTGATTACACATGAGGGACTGACCAAGAACTTCTTAAAAATAAATGAACAGAAGAGTAAGATTCCCCTAGTTGGCCTAAAAAATAATAAATAATAATAATAAGGATAAGGATTACACGGATCTTTATTGAACTGGGACATCTGGCTTCACAGACTAGCCACAATAAGGAACATTGACAGTATTTTGGATTATGGTTACAGTTTTAGAGCCCATTTTTATTTAAGATTAACATTATCATACAACAGAATAACATTATCATACCATAAAACAACCCTTTCATACTATGCAATTGAAATAAATTACCATTACCATCACTTAGATCTACATTGTAATATCTTTACATTGTAATTACAATGTTGTCATTATGTAAAACTACATTAGCCAGCCACAGAATCACATTCTCATGAAAAAGAAATAAAGTGTCATATTATAATACTCCTTAGGCATTTTAAGGAACAACAGTTGTCATATCCTAGATTGGGTTAGGGTTAGGGTAACCATTCAATTAAACTACATTATTGGTCTTTTTTTTTATCATGCAATAGAGCTACATGATCATCATATGAACTACAGTATCATTCCATGGAATGACATTCTGAAACATAGAACTATATTATGATAACATAAAACTTCATCATCATTTTGGATAGAAACACACTTACAACAGAACAATGAGAGGATTTATCAAATCAACACAACATAGTACTATTATGATCATAACCTAATGCATTGTCTTACATGAGCTACATATTGTACAACAGACTTACATTTTTACACCACACAACAACCTTAACATGCAATGAAGTTGAACTATATTGTTATACTGTTACTATCACTTAGATCTAGACTGAAAAACCACAGGACAATATTGTCATGATATAAATTCACATTATCATTCCATAGATTCAAATTTTTATAGACCATAGAACTATGTAGCCATACTGAACGACTACATTGTCACACTACATTATTAATCAATAGAACTACACTGACAACATTAATGACATTGTTAAATAATAATATTATTGTCATCCGGCCTAACTTCAACCAATCAGATTAACAAACCAGATAACCTGGTGTGAAAGAATCATACCAGTTGGTAAATCAAACTGCCAAAGCTAATAAGGAGAAGAGTGAAAACATCTTTTCCATTGTGTAAAACCTCCAGAATCATGTCTTTCTCTTCTTTAAATGAAGAACTTATTATTAAAGACTGATGATCATGTGGTCTCACAAGTCCAGCTGCCTTGCAGGGTATAGTTTTCAAAGTTTGAGCAGCAGCTGATTTGTTAATCTGTTGTTTTCAATATCAAGAATAAATTTCATGCTCAATTACAAGTAAAGTGCTTACACCAGTATTTTGCTCCCTCTAATGCATCACAAGTGATTTTTATATAACAGCAAGACTGATTCATCCCACAAACCTCTATGGATAAGAACAGCAGACACATTTGTAAATGGCTGAGACATACAGAACAATTCACAGCCTAAAGGTTGGGGATTAATCTGTTTATTTATGTATAAGGTGTTAGCTTCTTATTAAAGCCTTATAAACAGTTTTCCACTCAGGTGAGCAGTGTGGACGATTATTCTCTCACAACTTCACAACAACATGATAATGGAGGGGAAATAAATAATTCCCCAGTAGAGATCAAATTATCAGCTCACATTGCAGCTTTTTATCCTGCTCAGTCTTTAGATTTTCATGCACTCTTTTCAGCTTTCCCTTTCTTCTTCTCTTGTTGAGTTCTTTTCTCACCCTCCTCCCCAATCAGAGGTGAAAATTTACCCAAAGAGAGTCTCTCTTTCCTTCCATCTCTCTTCCTCGTGTCTTCACACCTTCCTCATCAGTTCTGCCAAGTTTCCCCCAAAGGTGTGCTGCAGCTCGCTGACTCGCTGCAGGAATTGATAACAAGCTTTAAAGAAAATTTTATCGCCCCTTCAACTGTTTATTTTAGAAACTAACTGGCTTTATTTACGGAAAATCTGACTCACATTTTATATTTATTGCTGTTTGTTTTCATTCTTTCTAGTTGTTTTATAACAGTGTAATTAGATCAGGAGTTAAAATATGTGCAAAAGCAGACTTTTGTTAGAATTTATTTTGTGAATAACAAAAAAGCAAGTAAATTCTCTATTTTTCAGTTTTACAACTTTTAAGTCACCTGCACCTGAATGACTGTTAACATAACGGGGGTTTTTTCAGAGAGCAGCCTTGGGGTGAGAAAGTCTCATTTTCACAGCTATTGTCTTCTTGAGCTGCTCATCCTCTCCAGCTGCTGTTGTTACATTTTCGCTTTACCTTTCATTAATTAAATTAATAAGCCAGTGGGAGTTCATATGAACCTCGAAAGTTAAAATGTATTTCTATGTTTTTCAAAAAAAGGATTGTTTCTATAATTCCTTCCAGTGTACCTGGGTTTACAAAATGTGTTTTTTGTACAGGTTTTTAATGCTGAATGGGGCGTAAACAAAGTTAGTAGTAGTGACATGAACAAGGGTGACAAACAATTAAAGAGCAGACAGAAGGAGGAAGAGGTGGAGGAGGAGGAGGAGGAAGTCTGGCTCTGCTCTGGGATGGAACTTGATACTCTGGCAGAGGCAGGATTGGACTGGCCACCAGTGCTTCCAACTTGGCCACTTTTCTGCTAAGTTTTTCTAATTTTCAGCCTCTCTTCGTGACTTTATTTCTAAAACTGCCTCGTAGCAATCTATTCAGGGCATCAAAAAGTCAAGATGTTTACTCAAATGCATTGTATTGTAATAGATTACCATACAACCTGCTTGGAGAAATCAAGTCCACTGCTCTACAGCCAGCAGCACCTGGGTTTCTCCCTCTCTACTCAAGAGCCTTGTGCAGGAAATCAGGTGTGGTGTGTGTGGCACACAGGATGATGCCGCTCACCACAGGAATGGGAGTTCATTTGTAGTGAGTTTCTATGGTAACATTGACACTCTCACTCTGAAACTTTCTCTGTTATGAGCCTCATGGCTCACATGCCATGTAAATGTTCTCTTTCACTCTTTCTCTCAGGAGCACGGTGTTCCTCTAGACCATGAATATGTAAATAGTTTGTTTGAGCATCTCTAATTATCTCTTGGTTAGGTTGCTCCTATAGCTTGTAAATATGTTAATAGCTTGTTTTTCTCTTCCTTTATTGCTTTTTTCACTTTTGTCTTAAATTTTTTTTCTCTGTCTGACTGGCCCTTACAAAAGGTGGATTGGCCCTTTTTTTTAAAGAAAAAATTGACACCGGGCCAGCCTAATCACATCTTTAAGCCCCTCCACCTTTGGGCTCAGTGCCTTTGTTGAAATATTTATGTGCAAAAAAGGAGCACCTTAACGGATAAGACAAAACGAAAGAGGCCAAAAAAACAGAACCTTCAGGCAGATGCTGCCAGATGCTGCCAGACAGAGGTGGACACAGAAGGATTAAGAAAGGGAGAGAGATGAATGCGAGAGAGGAGGAATAGAGGAACTTGCGGTAAGTAGATGTTAACAATGGTTTAGCTAATAAGAGATGATCATGAGGTTTTACTTTGAAACAATTTAGATTTTTTTGATTAAACTGAGGAAAAAAGCACTTGCACTGCAAAACTAGTTGACAGAATTGCAGTATGATAATTGTGCATGTTTTGCTCTACTGTAATTCAGCTAGTTTGCCACTTCTAACAACACAGGTGTAGTCATTTGTAATTTTGCCTTTTTAGATCACATCAAAATATTTCAAATGAAGCAGGCAAGATGTGGTTGAAGAGCAGACTTCCAGCTTTAATTTAATAGGTTTAAATCAAAATATTGCACTGACTGTTTAGGCAGGCAATTTTTACGCAAAGGCCCCTCAACCTCAAGTGCTTGCATAATTGTAATATAAGTATCATTTTTACTTACTATCAGCAGTCACATCATCATTAAACACCAGTGACTAAGTTCCACTGGCGGCCATACATGCCCACACCACAACACTGCCTCCTCCATGTTTAACAGATGATGTGGTTTGCTTCAAATCATGAGGCATTCGTTTCCGTCTCCACACTTTTTTTCTTCCCATCAGTCTGGTATAAGCTCATATTGTTTTTTTCTGTTTAAAGAATCTTTTTCCAGAACTCAGCAGGATTTTTTTTAGATGTTTGCTGCTAAGTTCAGTCTGCTCCTCCTGTTCTTCACGGTTACCAGTGGTTTTCACCTTGTTGTAAACCTTTCCTGAAAATGTGGCAAAAACAAAACGTATTTATTGTCCAAATAGTTGTGGAGCTGACTTCAAAAGTACCTTTACACAGAAAAAGAGATGTGTATGTGTATATTTGTGTGGGCAACAAAATCCAATAGATGCTAGTTACTTGTTTTCAGAGTCCCAGTTTATATCCAGGAAAAGCTGAACAAAAGAATGTAATGTATATCACTCCCTGATCAAGAAAATCCCTTAACATTATGTTTATTTAAAGTCCAAGTCCTGCTAATAACTTTATCCATGACTCATAATTTGCAATTCGTTTCTATGATATGTAACTTATTCTCACTGTTCTATCCATCTGTCAGTGATAATAACATGGTACTGACTAAGAGATCTAAGGACGGGATAACATCACTGAAGAAAAAGTATGATTGGTCAAGATATACAAGATTAATCTCTCTGAACCACTTCAGGCACCAGTCCAAAACTCTTTGCCTATAATTACCATATGGTAATTGAAAGAGGATGTGGATTATTTTTTCACCACTGTTAAGTTTAGATAAAGCAGTATTTTGTGATTCAAATATAATCAATGCAAATCTTTTAAGTGTAAAAACAATGATTTAGACACTGAATGTAGGAGCCCCTGAATATGAGCAATGTTAAAAATTTCTCTGTGACAGGTGTATTATCATTAAAACTGACCTAAAACTCTTTAATGTGTATTCCTATGGCTCAGCAACATACAAGAGGAACATCTGCTTATGTGGAGGCCACAGTTCAACGCCATCATGGTCAATAGACAAGGAAAGTCGGGAATAATTCAAGTATAATAATCGATAGATATCGTTAGACACCCCATCATAGCATCAAACTCACTACCACTGTGGTCGGTGAGATAACCTGTGATAACAGCTTCAACAAGATATATTATAGGTAGAAGTTTACCTCCAGAACAGACTTTGAGTTATTTAAACCTGTTGGACTGTCTGAAAGCTTGTGTTTCTTGATCCATTAGTTTTTTTAGTGATGTTGCTGCATTACATTCTCATCAATTCAATCAATTAACTTATTAGGTAGGCTACTGGTGTGTAAGTACTGAGAAACATGTTGGACTAAAGTACAAAAATATGACTTAAGTTCTAATAAATGGAATTACCCTTTTACATAAGCCCTCTACTAAACAACTGCATGTGTGTGTTTGTGTGCGTGTGTCTGTGTCTGTGTGTGTATGTCCTCAGGCTGAAGCAGGTTGAGGAAATCTGTATTCCATTAACTGGTTTAGCTTCAATCCCAGCCCTCCTCTCACCCTCTTTTTGGTGCACTGATGCTCACAACCTGCTGCACAGCCACATCTGGTTGTTGAAAGGCCCCAATATGTTTGTGTATGTGTGTGTTTGTGTGTATGTGTGTGTATGTTAAGGTATTTTCCCAGCAGCTGCCTGCAATCTTTAGGAAAGTGCTTTGGTGTCTCTCTCTCTCTCATACAAACTCGTACAAATACACATTAATAAAACCACTAGTTGCTGTGAAACAAGGCCTTTTTTTTCTGGATTAGAGGATTGTTGTAAGTGACTATGTGTGTGTGTGTGTGTGTGTGTGTGTGAGTGTAAGTGTTTCATGTTTCATTTCGGACAGCAGCATAAAGGAATGCACATGTTAACCCATAAAAGTTAAAGGTTAATGAGGAGCAGACATTGTAATTGTGTTTTTTGCTACACATGTAGAGTAAAGCACCTTATTATTGAAAGTAAACTTTACTAAGTAGCACTAAGTCCACTTTTTTAAGTAAATTAATTTGTATAGTTCCTTTTTAGCATGCTATCAGTGTGACTCTGTGGATAGTTATAATATTCAAGGGCACCACCCCAAAGAAATGTAACTTACTAACCGTGGTGATCACTGAACACTGATCCTGAATGCCAAGATCAAGTAAAATATCAAGTTATCCACTTAAGTTCAACACCAACTATCTGTCAAACTAATGGCACTCCCACGAGCCTCAGTTCTTTGTTTGCTTCTAATTGGCAAATGTTAGCATGCTTACAACATGTTCATTCTTTTGACTTCTCTCTGCAAAGACTTTACTAGATATGTGTGCACATCCCCAGTTGTGGTGCTTTACAGAGAAGAACAGGAAAGATTCAACATGCTTCTCACTATATTGGTGACTTGTTTATTGCCATTTGGCAACCTACAAAAAATGGATAACAAAAGGTATATGAACCAGAATTGAAAGACAAAGCACATCCGGCAAAAGCCCACAGACCTACACCTGTGGCCTTTCTATCTGTGTTGGTCCTGGTGAACTGAGGCACCAGTGTCCCAAATATCATTTTTAACATGCATGAGTGTCATTTGAGTCAAGTTTTTTTATATGTCACAGTGTCCTAAAACAGCTCACAGTACAAAATATTTCCTCAAATGAAAACTGAAATGGAGACACTTAGGCACTTTTTTTCTGCTTCTTTGAAAATAGCCCTGTTTTGTGAATGGATTTTTTTATATATATGGTTATGTTTCAAAGGGAGAATTACTCATGACATCAACAATAAATTCCAGCTTAAGTTTACACTTCTTCCTTCAGCCTTGTTGTGCACTGATGACAGCCTGGGATTTTTGTCATCCTGTGTTACTTTTTCAGTCCTGCTCTGGATACTCTCTGTAGCATGTTCTTCACCGCTGCATCATCTGAAAGTGCTTCTTTGCCCTTTTTAAGAAATTCAGAACAAACAAGTGTGTCCATTGTGCCGGTCTTGTTGCTCTGGACTCCTGGCCATCAACTCATACAGCTTGAAAAGTGCTTGAAAACACAGACGGCCAAAGGAGGTTTCATTTTCATTGCATACTTACACAGGCCTCCAGTCCTAGCTCTGGTCCCACTCTGGTCCACTCACCGTTTTTCATGCTTAAGCTTCTCCATAGTCCCGATGATTTCTCAGAATGCACTAATTACAAACTAGATAGTCATCAGTTATATGCACCATCTTGTTGAACATATGGCTAGTATAGTAACTCCCTCACTTAAGCCAAATATTGACTCTTCGGGCTTCTTGTGTTTGAATGACTCACAGATTACTACAGCTATGCCCTGAATAAAGTTCACGGGATAAAGGATAAGACTTACCTTACATGTATGGGCAGCCTTGTAAAGAATTCTCTAAGTCCACAATTTGGTTTCCAATAATTCCTGAGAAACATTTTTGGCTCTTTAGCTGTCACATGTTCCACTTTCTCCGTTAGATAGCGGAAGAATTTGTGTTTTTGTTTGCTTGACAGAAGCTCTGCAGAACCGTGTTGTCAGTCATAATTGGCTTATTCTAATATTGCCTTCTTCTCTTAACTCATCAATCACTGAACAAATTTGGACAACCTTGGTTGTCCCTGTTCCAGACTCCCAAGGTCCCACTGAAGCTATACTACAACAGCTAAACAGAAACTTTGAGGACAGGCCAAACATGTGCCTGGGGGATATGCAGCATTCAGTATTGTGATAATGAGTATGGTGTCATTTTTATCACCAAAGCAGCAAATGATGTTGGTAGTCAGTTGTCAGGTCACTCAGCCCAACACTTTGAACTTACTGGAACAACTTCTCAATGGGCAAAAATGAAGTTTGATACATACTGCACATTGAAGGCATATGACATGATGACTTGGTTCTTGTGGACTTTCCTGACACCAGGAAAGCACCTGCCAAGAATCTGAAATGACACCTGCTATTGATTTCTCCTTGTCACTTACTGAATGGACTCTTGCAAATAACATTTTTATTCTCGGGACAAAGTATTTGAACAGATAGAATGGTGTGCTCTAGGTGGGGATGATACATTGATGATATCTGTTTGTTTTGGTCTGGATTGAAGGTAGAGCCACAAGCTTTCCACGACTTTCTGAATAGTATTAAGCTCAACATAACATAGTCTTTACATTACAATAAATACACTATAACCATGAAAAAATGCTCAAAAACAAAGAAAAGACAGTCATACTTGTCACAGCATACAGTACAGAAGTGGAAAGCATTTAAAGGATTATAACTAGGAGCTGGGGTATTGTTTAGGGTTATGATGTACTCGGTCAGATCTTCTCTGAATCCCCATTCATCAGTTTCAGGAGATGCCACAATCTACAAGATGAACTGGTTCACACATAATCTCATCAATCCAACAGCTAGTACATATACTTGGCCTGTAATTGTGATCATTATAACCACCGAATTATTTCAGAAAAAAATCACCATCAAGCATTTCTTTAGCTGTAAAAGCATGTTTGTTTTCTGCTGGCCAGAATAGCAGCTATGTGCAGATTTTAACTGTGGAGGTACCAGAAGGAAAGACATGTCACTGTAAGGACATTTTTTGTCTTCGGAAAGTCTCAGAACCAAATAAATTATGAGATGTAATGAGCTAATGTGGCTAGGAGCTAAAGAGCTACAAAGTCATATTTTTCAGGTCTGAAGTTTGTGAAGTTTTGTTTGCCAGTTGGCTAATTTTAAATTTAATTGTCTATATCAAAGGTTTTGTATGGAAATGTCACACTATTATAGGATGTCATAGTTTCCAACCATGATATGAACTTTCACTGTTTCCTTGCTGCTGAGACAAAATGTGCTCTCTGTGACTATGAGGCATAATAAATACATTTTGTGTCTGTGTGTTTGTGTGTGTGTGTGTGTGTGTGTGTGTGTGCAGTAGGTCCATTCTGACTGTAAGACAGAACGTTCTGCACGAGGACAAACCAACTGGGGCTGATTCCACAGTTGTCAGAGAGCATGAGTGTGTGTGTGTGTGTGTGCGGTAGTGACACACTTGGATTTGACAACAACAGAAGTATTGTGTGTGCGTTTCTGTCAGAAGGTCAGTAGTGTGTTTTTTTATGACCAAAGATAATTGGTGAAGTTCAGTTTCACCTTGAACATGAGGGTCTGATGTGTATGTGCTCTTGGCCTTGTGAGAACCAATTACAGTAGAGTTTTACAGCTTAGGAACGAAGACATTTTGGCTCAGACTCGCTTTTAAAAATGGCTGTTTTAGCCTTAATGGATCTGTTTGTCCAAATCACAGAAAAACGTTCAATCAAACTCACCTCCAGTCATTTCAGATGATTTTGTTTTTGTTAAACTGGCTCATGTTTTGAGATCTGGCTCTAACATTTCTGCTATCAGTCCAATACAACAGAGATGATTGTTTGTGCTGCTTACACCATTAAATACATTTATTTAGAAAATAACAAAAATCATCCCTAGATTATCCACAGACCTCATTGGGAACAGGTTTCATGGGATGCTCACAGCTTTTCCTAAATTTTGCAATTCAGAAAACATGTCTCCTTGAA
This sequence comes from Acanthurus leucopareius, assembly GCA_029814765.1. Taxonomy (NCBI): domain Eukaryota; kingdom Metazoa; phylum Chordata; class Actinopteri; order Acanthuriformes; family Acanthuridae; genus Acanthurus; species Acanthurus leucopareius. The sequence continues at coordinate 2,933,216 of JAQMCX010000025.1, forward strand.
GATTCAGTGTAAAGTTGATCTGTTATGTGGGAAATAGATCAAGGGATCAATCTTGTGCAAGCCATTGGACTACCAGTTAACAGAGAAAAGTAGCTTGAATATACAAGATAAAAAGTCAAAAGGGCAGGTTTGTTTAAGTAAATGTGAAGTTCTTATTGTGTGTAAAGACAGATGATGCTATATGTTTGTATGTTTTAAAGACAGTTGTAGCATATTTGAGATTCATGGCTTATCTTGAGTTCTCTCACAAGAGCATGATAAAGGGATTTGATAAAACTTGGTTTATAAGTTGGAAAACCACTTATGTGTATGTGTGCATGTGTATGCAAGATTAATTAAACACAATAATGTTGGAGGCCATCAAGGAAGGTAAGATTCTGGAACAAATAAAGACTAACAATGTAATATAATAAATAAGAAAGACGACAAATGCAAAAGTTTTGAAATTAAATGGTGCCACCGCTGTCTCTTTTTCTGCCATAAACTCATAAACAATATCATGGTGACACATTTACAAATTTCTGATGCAAAAAAAAAAAAAAAAACTAACTCTTTGTGAACAATGACATCTAAAAGCAACAAACCATTTCTGGGATAATATGTTTTAATCAGTATATTGAAGAAACATCTAACGTGCCGGACAACACAACACAATCTGAACTGGAAAACAATGCTGCCAGTGAACATAATCCGGACAGTGACTAAATTTTCCCCAAAATAGACCTTTCATATTTAATATAAATGCTATTTAAGGACACACCCAACATTAATGCTGGGTGTGGTTAAACAGCAGTAAAACACTGCATGTCACTCTGGTGATAAGTTACTTTTTAAGGTTAGACTTTAATTGAGATTAAGTTTAAGCTCAAGGGGGAGAGAGTACATTTTATGAGTTTTTCTGATCTCTTAATATGTTGAATACTTTAATTTTTTTTTTAAAAAAGGAACCCAGACTTCTTTTAATTAACATTCAAGAAAATACAGTTAGTTGCAACACTGCAAGTCTTCAGATTTACACAGAGAGAAAACACTGAACAGTATAAAACTAAGCAACACTGATTATTTTGAGATAGTAATTTAGTTATTATTTATGAGTATTATTTCAGTGAGCAAACTATCGGTCAGAAAAAAAGGATCAGCAGGAGATTATACCGCAATCTGCTCAACATGAACACACATGTATAGACACACATGCACATGCACATGCACACACGCACACACACACAGACACACACACATTTTCTGATTGGATTTTGGAAGCTAAGCTTGCCAACAATAACTGACCTTTTGTTTAAATATCAACACACAGAAGGTGATCAGGCTCTCAGCTGCCAAAAAATCTGAGTCTGTTCATTAAGATGTATGTTCAATAAGAGAGATGAACCAAAATAATAAATTAATATTTCCAATGATGAAAAGCATAAACTCTCTCTCTCTCTCTCTCTCTCTCTCTCTCTCAATAGCATGCTGTATAGCATAATAACAAAAACACAATGCACACACACACAGAGCTGTGGCACTCTGATCTTGAATTCTAAGGTGTTATCTCTTTGTCTACCTTACTTGAGTTTTGATTAGTTGATAACAGATAAGCCAGTGCTGAGAAACCTTGCTTCTAAAACTGCAGTAGGTAGTGTAACTGTTTTATTTACTTAATAAAAGTAATGTAGATTATAAGAATTGATTACTTTACTGGAAAATATTTAACTGGGTATTAAAGCTCCTATTTTTGATGGAGTAGTTACATAAACTTTCTGTAGATGTTTCATCAGGTTTGACATCCAGAATTTCAACCTCAGCATTTTCGTTCACAGAGGAATGTAACTGCTTCATTATATTTAACTAAAGCTGACTGGAAATCAGCTGAAGTGGAGCAACATATTGACTTGAAAAAACTGACATCACTCACATTAGCGGATTAACAGCAGAGGATGCATTTGGATCATATCAACAGAAAAAGAGCAAGTTGAGTTTTTATCCCAAAAATTTAAAAAAACATGATATTTATATACAAATGTTGGATTGTGTTGTGAAGAGTGTGAAATACAAAAACAACTTATTTAAAAGCATGTGTATTTCCAGTAACAACAAAAACAGAAAGTAAGAAATCATATCCAAAAAATATGGTAATATCAATAATGATCCTCAGGATCTCCCAACAATACTCTTGACTCTTTAACTTTTGTCCAGTGACTGCTGCAGTTTCATAGGAACTGATTGATTTCACCACAGAATTAAGTCAGTTTCAATGCTGATGGATAAAGCCTTGCAATCAAACACACTTCTTGCATTAGCTAAAGCAGTAGAAGTCAAGCTTTGCGTCTGAAGTGGTTCTGTTCTTTTTATACAGCATCTGAGCAAACTACCGCCCTACACACACACACAAACACACTCACACACACACACACACACACACACACACACACACACACACACACACACACACACACACACACACACACACACATACACACACGCACACAGAAACACACACATACACAGAAACACACACATATGCTCACCACAAAGAGCAGACCTCAGCGGCACCCGTGGCCGAGGTTGCATGTGATGGCAAAATGAAGCTCCCTCTTTTCATCCATCTATATGTGTGGTTGTGTGCGTGTGTGTGAGTGTGTGCGTGCGTGTGTGCGTGCGTGTGTGTGCGTGTGTGTGTGTGTGTGTGTGTGTGTGTGTATGTGCTGGTTTTAGTTTGGTAGACACCAACAAATCCCTGGTTTAGGCCGCTCCCATCTTCCTCTCTTACTCGTCTTTCTCTTCTTTTCCTCTATTTTTACTTTTCCTGCCTTCTCCCTCTCTCTCTCTCTCTCTCTCTCTCTCCCTCCCAGAATATCTCTCTCCTTTCTGTTTGCTGACTCTGCACCTCTGCCTTCCTTTTAAACCTCTCAACACACACACACACACACTGCTCTCAACATTACACTTAAGCACAATAGTTATATTCAAATGTGCTCCCACATGGCTGCTGTGACTCGTCCATGTCCAGTCAGCAGAAGTTGGAGTCGAACACAGCAACCTACATTTGAGGTTAATAAATCAAAAGAAGGTAAAAATAATCAACTTTTATTTTTGTTAAAGATCGTTTTTAGTGGAAAGGAAGGATGGGAGAGGCAGGAAGGGGATCTTTTTTACAGTAGTAAGGAAAAGTAGAAATGTTTGACCTAAAAAAAATGTAATAAACTTCATGACATTATCAGTAAAAACCATAAATATCTTCAGTGGTGATCATGATGATGAGGATGATGGCAAGAAATTTACAATTATGATGAAGGTATTTATGTTACAATGATGGTGAGAATCATGATAACAAAGACTTTGATGAAGCTGTTGAGAATTGAGATGATGAAAAAGTTGATGCTGCTGCTGCTAATGATATACAGGACAACGATGGTGAGGATGAACAGATCAAAACAAGGATAAAGATGGAAATTAAAACACAATGATGATGAGGATAATGTGAATGGTTGCCCCCCCCCACCTCCACTAGTGCCAACGTAATCAAACTAATGATGACCAAAAGGAGTCCTAATGTCTATGTTAGCCTGACCTGTCTGACTTCTTGCTTGTGATGTCACCATGTTTCCAGATGTCCAGATGTGTACCATGTTATAACTACTGGTAGAACTGAGGGACAAAACTAGGGAAATAATTATTTAATCTTTGAATCCTTGCAAAATATTTTCCACCTTAACAAAGTAGGAATCTTTTTGGGTGACTTACAGAAGTTTCTCCGACTTTCTAGTAGATGAAGTTTTATGAGCAAATTCAACATGCACATAAACACCAATGAAAAAATGCACTAACTGAGAAAACAACTTTTACTTTATAAACAGAAGGAAGTGGCCTGAACTTGACCCCAGCTGCCTTCCTTAAGCCCTCTTTTTCTCCTTTTTCCCTCTCTCTCACTTTCACCCTCTCTCTCTCACACACACACATGCACACACATGCACATACAGGCATTCACGCACACATATGGAACATACATACTAGAGACACCTGTGTAAACCATCTGCTTGGCACCCACCTCCTTATCCCAAAAACACACCCAGGCCAGGGATAACACACACACACATACACACACAAGCCGCCTTTCAGAAACATCCACCCTCACACTCTGAGACAGACTCACACCAACCAAGAATTCTACAGTGAGATTTGACACCTGCTGAGCTTTTCCCACTGAAAAGAACCTCAGTTACTCGTCAGGTCTTTAACTGTTAATAATCATCACTTTTACCTGAGAGAGCAGTCAGTGCTGCTGAGCCACATTCCTGCCAGGAGTGGAATTTGAAAAGTTGTAGCTTATTCCTAAAACTTCTGTGTAAACTTTATGAATCCAATTCTTGATATTGATGGCTGCCACTGAGATCTCTGACCAACATAAGTTACTGTTCACCATGGAGAATATTTTACGCTGTGTGTGCAGGAATCAGTATTTGAGAGCAACTGGATTATTTGTAGAGATGTCCTTGTACCAATACTAGTATTGCAAATTCTTCCAATGCTGCGTAAAATACTATCATTACTAATAATTTTGTTGTTTTCCCCATTGTTATTATTATTACTTGGCATCATAATAATACACATAAACTTATTCAACAGGAGTATGATTTCAGGTCAAATCAGAATATTTTCCCACCTGAGGTAATTCAATTAAATCTCTCACATGTACCACTTAAGAATAAACCTGTTTGTGCAAGTGGCTTTTGTGTGAAGGCCGTTGAGTCCCTTGTAAAGAAGCAATGATACTGTATGAGTGACGTTATCTTAAGTGTTTTTTGCAAAAAGTAAAAGTTAACCATCCTAAAATAGCAAAAATGTAGTGATATTATTTGTGATATAAATGAAAAACGTGGCAGCAGCTTCTCCCTCTTTGGATGGTTTGGCTGTTTTAGGAAGAGGGCGCTCAATAGGTTGAGCTGGAGGAGGAGGAGAATGGAGGAATGTTCCAGAATGCTGATACTGGGGACAGATTACACACAAACACGCAAATACACACACACACATACACACACACACAAATACACACACACCCAGACACACACACACATGCACACATGCACACACACCACAAAAGCACACAAAACAAACTTGAGCCAACACTCATCCACTCTTTTGCTTTTCCTCCCTCTCTCTTTCTCTCCAATCTCCAAAAGCACTCACATTTTACACACACACACACAGACACACACACACACACACACTCAGCGATCCGGGTGGAATCAAAGGGTATTAGCTGTGCGGTGTTCAGTTCCCCCGGTCCTTTCCCAGCATTCTCCACAGCTGTACGATTACACAGGTGTTTGGCAAAAACACACTGTTAGAGACCGCAAAGGGGCGGAGTGTGTGTGTGTGTGTGTGCATGTGTGTGTGTTTGAGAGAGACAGAAAAAATGAATATTCAAGTGAGGTTGCATGTGTTTACTGTGTGTCTGCTTGCACAGCTTCCCTGCAGGAGTGTGTACTTTTCTGTGTATTTATGTGTGTGTTTATAGTACCATTAATTCCTCCCAGTGACTCAGCCCTGCTATTTCCTTGACCACCACCACCAACATCACATTTTAAATTCACTCCCATCATATTTTTTATTTCCGTCTGTCTCTCAGTCTTCATTCATGTCTTCCATTTCCTGAGAAACACAATCAGTTTTTCCAGCATTTCCAAGAGCTGTTGAGTAAAATTATGCCTGATGGGGGATTTTTATACTATCTGGTAGTCACCATTTTTAATCATCTCCATACATCTGATGCATTAGTAAATGACTTGAAAAACTTGCTAGATGTTGCTTGAGTAAACTGAACTCATATTTTTTATGTGATTTTATTTTGAAGAACTAGGGCTAGATGTCCAAGACACAACCCATAAAACGTAACAGTCCCCAGTTCAAATCAGGCCAGAGACCTTGCATCGCTCTCTGAACTCAGAATTCCGGTCCATTATCAACATGTTATCAACATGCTAATAGTCAGTGTTTACCATATTCACCATCTCAGTTAAACATGTTAGCATGCTAATATTTTCTAATCTGAACATCAAGTACATTCGAGGCTGATGGAAATGTCATTATTTTTGTAAAATTTCAGCAAACAACAGCATGACTGAAAGTGGATCTCTGATTAGTGACTGAAACAATTCTACAATGTGCCACTTATTAGGAAGCAGTGCTGCTATACCAGTGCTTCTCAATTGTTTTCTGTTAAGCCCTCCCCAGGAAGAAGAAAAAATTTTGCGCCCTCCACCCTCCACCACGTCTATAAATAGTATCATTTGTCTATAAAATTGTTACAAGTACACAGAAAATTTTTGCTTTCGCCTTTTGCTTTTGGTTCATGCGCCGCAACTAATTCAAAACACAATCGATTAGACGTGTCTCTGGAGCTCATCTATTTTCCATCATTTATCATTTTTTCATCTTTAATAGCAAGAATGAATAAATTTTAGCCCCTCATGACTTTTGAAAACAGTGATCACCCAAGACACAGCAGCATGAAAGCGCCACTGCTACCTACTGTAGCGAATGTGCAATTACACTTTATTCTGGTACGGCAATGAAAAAGCAAACAGTAGTTTTGCCGTGCATGTTCCCCAGGGTCACACATGTCCCCCGTGGCATTGATACTACCTTCATGTAGACTAAAACTAGAGCCACAGTACCCACAGTACTAGAGCTACAGAAGATCTACATAGGCTACAAAGTTAAGTGTGAGAGAGAGCACTGGACTGTAATGTTAGCCATAACTACTCAAAAAGCAACAATGGTAGCATCGTTTGCAAATTTATGCCAATTATTGCAAAGTTTTTGATCCAACATGCCCAGTACCACTCTTGACTTTTGAAAAAATCTGTCCTTAATGGACAACTCACCAATTTACCTAACGAGCTGACATTATTGTAATCTTTGCTGCTCGGCAGTCTTAGTGGACATCTACTGTTGAATTGGAGTTATTATCGGTGCACTGGTTCTGGGGTCGAAGGTCCAGGCTCTACATGTGAGCATCAGGGATGTAAGACCTTCAACACTGAAGTTCGGTTTTGTTTAACAGTATTTAACTTCCTGATGCACCGTTTTTTGACATGTTTGCAGAGGCTAGCTAGAGAAGACAAAGGTGGCACTTAGGAAGTGCAGGAAGGCCTAATTCAGATCAAATCAGACCAGAGAGCAAGTTTTCTCATTCATTTTAATATGAGTGGTTTGCTTAGGAGAAGAATAAAAAATGAAAAAGTGATCAATATCCAGTTCTGGTATTATAAGGAAAGGGTTTTTTTTGGTCATTCATTTTGAATGAGCTTTTCAAAAGAAAGGGAATGAAATCTCCAAACAAATGACTGTCTTGAAAAGTAGGCTAAATCAGATGGCCATTGTCTGCATACTACCACCCCCACCTGCCTAATTCACCTTACCAAATGTCTTTGCCTTACATCTTACATTTCCTCTTACCAATCTTGCCTTTAGCATACTTTTGGCAAGTTGTGGTTCAACTCAAACCTTCACTCAACTCTCCCAAGTGAAGCTCTTGGCAGCTAAATGGAGCCTGAGGTGTGACGGAAGTATGATCCTACTTCCCTTAGCCTTCAACAACATCTGCCTCTACAGTAAGTTGTCATGCAATAAGCAGTGTCAAATTTTTGCATTGCTTTATATGTAAATCTTTTATTTTTTCATTTTCTGTGGTGTTTTATATTGGCTTGTATCTGTTGTTCAGTCAACTGAATCCCACCAGGTAGTATATCCCCAGTGCCCTTCCATTCTAGTTTATTATGAAAGAACTCTGATGTTCCAAGGAAGATTTTATTAGTTCAGTTTTGATTCAGATGTGACAGACAGTCTGTCTTCTGTGTCAGACCATGACTGTGCGTTCCTGCTCTGTTTCAAGGTTCAAACACTCAGACTAAACCAGGATATGTTGTTTGAATGTTACGTAACTTTCTCTGGTGTTCACATGTTGATAGTGAAAGAAAGGCACCATGAAGTTGACAGTTAAGCTTGGCTTTCTGTCAAATCACAGATAAGTTAAGGTCATAAGGTCCCCTGAACTCATGGAAGAACAAAAGAAATTAAGAAAGTCAAATGATATTAAATAATCTACTTACATTTAAGTTAGTATTAGCCACAGAGAGTAGAACAATGACCATGAGAGCCCAAACAACAGCTAAATATTATCACGTTGGAGTCTTGTTTGTGTCTGATAAATGTAAGGCAAACATAGATTTTCTTTTTAGCTCTGATTTGGTCGACACTGATTCATGAAAAAAAATACCTGACTCTTAGCTGCTAGATGTTTACCTTCTTCACCAGCAAGTTGCTAACTTTTTTTGTTTTTTCTGTTGCTAGTTGGGGCAAGACATGGATTCTGTCAGCTGGAAACGAGGTTGATGGACATTCAGACTCAGGCCTGGTCAATTGCAATACTACCTTAACCCTTAAGCCATGTTGGCTAACTATGAGTCTTAAAAAAGCTTTTCCAGTAGTTTAGCTGCAGTTAAGGTTTGAAAAAGTTTTCGTCCAAAACCAGTGACACTGCAGTGGGGTATTGACAGTGTTGGTCTACATAGCACCGACCACCACCAGCACATTGTGACACCTATGTTCCTCAATACAGAGGCAGAGAAACTGTATACATATGTGAAACTTCCTGTTATCGAGGTTAGGTAAGCAAACAATGGAGACAACTGTGCACACCCTGATGTTTCAGGCAATACTGTTTTTCCTGTCCATATCAACACTGAGTTTCTGAATATCTTCACCTTGGTAAGAGTATTCCAAAAGGTCACTTTTCGTGCAACTTAAACTTTTGATGGTATATTGAAAGCTTTCCTTTAACTTTAACTGTGTACATGTGAACAAGGTCTGAACCATAAAGTTAAAATGCCAATTCAAATAATACATTATCATTTTATTATTTTTTATTACAAAAAACAGCGATTGGTGCAACCTTAAAATTTGGTTTATATTAACCCCATTCGGATTATTGTTTGTGCTTTGAATTTTTTCAGCAACTGCCATACAGTGTATTTCATCTCAGCATGTGCCTCCATATGAGGTAGTTTTTAATCGAACTTGTGAACTCCAAGGAGAGATTCACAGGAAACTCTACATGTACATATCTACTGGACAGAATGCAGGAGCCAACAGTGTGTGCATGGGCCCATTTTACTTGCTGCAGGAGACAACATTCCATCATGACGTGAAGGACCACATGAATGACTCTTTCTAACTGTTACAAGGTGTTTGGCTACACTGTAAACAAAATACACCAGTTGCCCATCTTAATCTGACAGGGTAACTGATCACAGCTTGTTTGCTGCTCCCAGTGCTGGACACGCAAGTCATTTCCAACTCAAATCTCAAACCTGTACTGTTAAAATACACCTGTTACCACCACTGACCATACGTGTCACCAAATCAACCAAAATGGAAATCTTTAGTAGTGCCTGAGGCATTTCTTCTTGGTGAATGTTGTCCCACAAATATATACTTATTATAACCTTAACCAAGCAGATTCAGTATCCTAAACTTGTAAACTGTATAGCTCATCGTAAACATCAGAAAATATCTCATGTGGGTCACTTTAAAATTTGCTGATTGAAATCATTTCTTCTGTCATGTGTGGTGCTTTTTAAGTGATGTTTGCATGCTGACATTTCATATCGATTTCCTTCCAGAGAGCTGATGGTTTCAGGTTGTTGCTATGATTATCTGCTCTGCAGAAAGGTGATATGTTGCATCGACATCTACATTCTCTGCCAGCATCAACTCTAAAAACTCCATGATGACAAACAACTAAAAACATCGTTCTCTTACCTAGATCCATGTAAGACTGTCTTCTGGGTTTGATTTTACAGCCTAAAAAATAACAAGAGGTTTTTTTTTTTTTTTTTTTTTTAAGTGACTCAAATACACCTCACATCTGTTCTCATTGTTTGTATGATGTGGTGGATTCTTTGTGGGGACTTGGGGCTTAAAAGGCCAAATTGGCAAAAAATTTTTTTTGGGCCCTTTACATAACAGTGCCTGGCTAATAATGTACACACAGTCTGCCAGTTTATATTGTACTTTAAGGTGCAAATTCCCCAATGAACTTGTAATTAATGAAAGTATCCCCATCCCCTCTGAAAAACAACCAAAAAACCCCGACAAAACCAACAAAAAAACAGAAGAAAAAAGAAAAAGAATTGCCACACAGTGGATATTGGGCGTTTTGGGGACCCTGGGGATTTGGGGTCTGGAGGCAGTTTCCTGCTTTGCCTGATTAGTAATCAGCCTTGGGGCCGGCCCTGTGTGCATGTGTGCTTGTTGGGTGTATTCTGGCTTGAAATAGTCGAGACAGAGAGCTATGGTGTGTTTTTTGTCTACTTCATCTCTGACAAGGCGGTCCTGCCATCACTTTTAACATAAAAACTGTTGATTAAATTCAATGATCAGGACTGTAATGCAGATTAAACATGCTTGCACTTATGTATTTTTGTAACACCGAGTGGATCTGAGCTCTATGCTGCTTGCGGTTACATGGCTCTCAGTTTGTTTGAGAGTGGCATGCTTTGAAGGGCCAACAGGCAGGACCACTTTACAAGGCAACAAATAAGCCTTTATGTCATACCCGCACCTGTGTGTTTTTGCTGGCCTTTTCTCTGTGAAAGAAACCCGCACATGCAGGGTGTAATTTGCAGAAATAGGCCAGTCATTTTATACCTGCAGGCTGAGGGCTACACACAAACACACAAACACACACATACACATACAAAAAAGCAAAGTACTGCAAAGTATTTTCAGAGAGGTGGGTTTAGGTGCTGTTGTGGTTTAAGTGGTGACCCATAGGGGGTTACAATGCAGGTCAAGCACTGCACTTGTTTCTGTGTACTTAAAAGTCCAACCAATAAAAAGGGAAAAAAAATTCAGACACATAAATAAACAAGAATTCACAGAGAGACATATGTAACTATGTTAAATGAAGAATTACATGAAAAAAATCCCCACCAGATTGAATAAAATATATACAAATAATTAAGAATTAGGCTAATATAAAATAGCATACACATAATGAAGTAAAAACGATATAAAACATAAATAAATGGTAGCAATTTTAAAAACTTGAAAAACTTTTATTTTATTAAGACTTCAAGCACCGTCCCAGTTTCTTCAGAGGCGAAAAAAAGTCACCTTTTCCAACCCCAATTAGCCCAATTAACCCAATCCAAATCAAACCAGCCAATCACCGCACCAATCAGCCAATCAATCAAACCAACAAACCTATTTTTCTTTCAATTTATTTATTTTCTGGTCTCTCTGGTAGCAGCAGCAGCTCGGTGCTCGGCGCGGTGGTGTTAGACGAGAATGTAAGCTAGGTGGCCGCACGAACACATTTATCACACCGAGGCTGTGCCAGACGCACATGGGATCCGTCCTGCGTACCCGGGGATCTTCAGCACCCGCAGCCGAGCGGAGGGCACCCTCAGCCCGGTCAGGAGCAGCGCTCACCCTGCATGGACTCTTCCTCTGACACAACGCGCACATTAAAGCATTCAAACAACCACTACACATTTCCGAGGTGATCTTTTTCCTTCCTGGGAGGCTCGCGGAGACACAGCGTGTTATTTATTTATATCGTGTGTGAGCCTGACAGGCAGCCGCGGCGGACAAACTGCGTCTTAGCGCGGAGAGGTCGGACTTCTTTGGCTGGGGAAAACACACCAAAACACACGCGAAAAGACTCCCGTCCTGTCGCCCCCCGTCTTTTATTTCCTGTCAGTTTTTTCTTGCGATTTATATCCTGCTGCCACACCAGGAACCCGGGACTGAGCCCCTGCTCCGAGGATGAAAGAAAACTAGATTTCTGATCGAGGCTTTGAGGTTGTTTTACTGGATTTATTTCGCTGTGGAGGAAAAGAGATCCGGGAGCGGAACGGTGCGCAAAAAGCCGAGGTCTTCCTCCTCTCTCCTCTCCTCACCCTCCCTCTATCTCTCCATCTATCAATCTGTCTACCTATCCTATTCTATCTATCTATCTCTCCATTTGTTTCCATGTTTTTAGGTCCGTGCGATTTTGCTAAAATGCATCATCAACAGCGGATGGCAGCTTTGGGAACAGACAAGGAACTGAGTGACTTACTGGATTTCAGCGCGGTAAGGAAATTCATCTTCTTCTTCTAGTTAATATGAATGTTATGACTAGTACAATGACAGGACAAGCCGTAGAAGCAAATAAACGCGTCCTACAGACTCTATACAGCGATCACTGTTTACATTTTTTTAACGTATGAGTTGCACGGCACATAAGCTGCATATTTTAGCCTTCACTCAGTCTATCAACTATGTGCACAAAAGTTGTGTGTTTATGTAGAGTAACTTGCAGAAAAGTAAGTGCATAATGTTGGTTTTGTAATTTATTTTTGTTTGTTTGTGTTTGTGTGTGTGTGCAGAGAATTGTGATGCTGCATTAGTAATTTTGTTGTCTTATAGATGCGAAACAGCGATTTGAAAATGTTCCCAACATCCATGGTAGTATATCTCATTTTAAGTCCTTTTTCCTTCATGTGTAGCCTAATTTTTTGCCCATGATAGGATTTAGAAAATGCTTCTTTTTGTCTGTGTGAGTTAATAGGCTGCTCCATGCACTCTGAACCGGGCTGTACAGAACATTTCAGATGCAAAAGGCTCGGTATTCAATCATGAACCTGCATGACAGGCAGATGGACAGACAGACAGGCAGGCAGGCAGGCAGACGAAAAGACAGAAATGTGTCACACTGTCACCGCAGTTTAAATGTCCCCGCAGCAGGCTGTCAAATGCCCAAACTCACGCCTGATTCCAAAGTTTGTGATTTTGTAAAAGCACAGCCTGTGTTGTGAACTTGACGGACAGGAAACAGTGTCCCCGCTCTCGGCCATGTTTTCTCTGCGCTTCTCCCCCTCTGGGAGCAACTTTAGTCTGAAGAGGAGGAGAAAAAAAAATTGAAACACCCCGAATGAAGAAAAAAAAACGGACCTACATTAATCCTGTTATGAGACGTAAAGAGACAACATGATCAGAGCGTAACGATGTTAGAAAATGTCAGATCAATAGGAACGAGGCCAGCGACACTGCGTGAGATGCAGCGTAATATAGGAGGAAAAAAGACCTACATTTTCCTATATTAATGTAAGTTCCTACAAGAATGTTAATGTAATAAACAAACTAGATCACGGCAGAGGCCTGCCTACACGATGTAAGTGACTGCAGGCATCTGAAATATAATATCAGGAGATTTCAACTGTAAAAGAAAGGGCCTCCTGATACTGCATGAGATTTAAAAATAGGAGATAAAATCCTTTTAAACACACCCATTAATCTGCATTGAAATGTTAATGCAATAAACAAATATGATCAAATCATAGCTGAGGCCTGCATACACACTGCAACTGAGAAGTATAAGAGAAATATTTTTGAGACATCATGGCAGTTTTTACATTCAGAAGCTATTATAAGAGCAATATAACTTTAACAATAATCTCCTGCACGATAGTAATTTTTCAGTATTATAGAAACATTATAGGTCATGCATAATGTATCCACTCCCTTTAACATAAACACGATAATCTCTGGATACTATAGGAATATTGTAGAACTGTTGTTATGAGATTTTCAACAAAGGACCTGCAATTAGATCACTGTTATGTAGAAATTCATATCCAATGACGTATAACATGCCTTTATAGCTATATTATAATAACCAAAAATATATGCTGTCATGGTTACTTAGACCTGTGTATACCATAAATACATTCTTATATTCTCTAGAGGTATTATAGGTGACACAAGTCCGATAAAATCACTGCAAACTCATCAATTAGTGGGATACATGATCTCTCAAGTCACCATAACAACATCATTGGAATATTAAAGTGGCATCTATTTTAAAATCCTTATAGTAAGACAATTAAATTCATTATTGAGCACTACAGACATTTGTTAATCATTGTAAGAATATTGTAGGATTATTTTTTGAATTGTTACATAAATAGAATCAGTAAAATCAGTACTGAAAACTACATAGACATTACAAAACTCTATTGAAGTATTAAACAATGCCTATACTTTACATAAGACATAATTAAGTAGCAAAGACAAGCTCCTGACTCCTTGAGCTCAATTAAAGGAATATTATAGACATTTTTCCTGTGTTTCATTTTTTAAAGGTTTATAAAAGTGTCGATCATCCTGTCTTAAATACTATTTCTTGAAAAAAATGTTAGAACAAAGAAGGGCAGCAGCAGCTAGAGTGTGTCTCCTCTCATTATAAACGCAGGCCGGTCGCATTAATTTATGCGATCATCTGTCTTTGCACGCCCACAAGCTGACACCAGCAGCTCAAAGGGCCTTGACTGGGGTATCGATAAACCTGCTGATAATCAGAATTAGATCTTTTAGCTCACAAACAATTGTTTTGTCTTTATTTGTTGCAGCCGTGAGGGAGCTCGAATACGGAAGCAACCTCATTATCCAAAATTCACTCCTGCAGGCCCCACAGGCTGTATCAAGAACAATGATGGATCAAGTATCTATTGTTTTAGTCAGCAATTAATTTATTTAAGAGGTCAATTCCAAAGGAAAAGGAAATAAGGAAATAATACCGAGAACCCTGAAATCCTGAAAAGCTTTTAGCATCTGAAAGTGTGAAGCTCAGAGTGTGTTCATGATCACTTAGATTTTACCATCAAACACACCGGCACACTGACCTGAGGTTTATCCAGAGAGGTTATCTATCTGGGGCAGATGTCTCACTTTGATAGCGTGAAGTGTTCTCTTGTGAAGCTTTACAGTACAGCTCGCACAATAAATCAAAAAATGAAACAACAAGAATCAGTTTTCAGCTTCAGTCTCTATCTTAATGTGGGCTTGATTTTCCTGTAAATTTGTAGAGCAGATGGTAACTAGTTCTGATGATTATCTCCTCTGTTTAAGTCAGATATGAAGTAGATATGAAGTGTTTCATTCCAAAATGAGCTGCCCAACATTTGGCAAAAGTGATACTGTAGAATGGAGACACATTTATGAAAAAAGATGAGCAGGTGAATTTATTTCATCCTGTGTATTTTTTTTTTTTTTTACAGATGCGAAGTGAGGAATTTGATCTCTCTGCCTCTCAAAAATGTTCCCACAGTGTTTTGGAAAATGAACTCTTCATATCTGTGTTCAGCTCTGACCTGAGAGTCTGTGTGATCATTAGGGGCTGGGTATCAAACCTCCATATGCTTTGAGTGCTGACCAAAATGGGTCGATAGTGTTGCAAACAATCAAGAGGTGTGGACTAGTGGCTCGACACGGACCAAAGTCAGACTGAAGTCATCAATCTGATGTCTTTAGACTTGAGTTAGCAAAAAAAAAAAAAACTGTGCAACTCCACTTCGACTTTCACATTGATGACTAGTGACTTTTGTGGCCTTTCTGTTTCACTTAGAATGACTGACTATTCATGTGCAGCCTGAACACTAGGAACGATAAATTGTAAAAACAAAACTAAACATTTTTTGAATATACTCTGGATACATGGACAATCTGACAGCAATCAACCAGGATACGTGAACAAGGACAGGTGTTTATTAGATCAGACCAACAGACAGACCAAAGATGATGCTTCAGATCTTCAGATTATTATGATTGGACCACAATGTTCAATAAAATAAACAAATGTCAAAATCCAAATGTTTATTTCATAAATTAAAAATTCTGAGTTTAATTGATCGGCTGTGACAACAAAGTGATGTAATCTATATCAAATCTGGGCCTGTATGAGCTGACTATTCTCATTTCAGAGATAAGGGTTGGTAGTGATGTGACACTTCAGCGAGACGGCTGCTTAGCAGCAACAGTGTTTGACATCATAAGGCTGACAGTTTCAACCAGTCAGCTTTAGTGACATCACAAGCTTTTTCAGCTGTGTTTGTTTTTTGTTTTTTTGCGCTTAACTTAACCAGACCTCAACCACAGCCTTACCACAACTTAAAATTGAACATTTAAAGTATATATGTGTAAGATATCAAAATTCCAGTTTGCAGAAATGTACAATGGCAACAATAATTTTGGAAACTTGGTTTGACAAAGTTCATTAACATAAAAATTTGAAGAAGAATCAATTGTTTTTTGTGAATTTACTATATTGACTGTTATACTGGTCAATATTAGTAAGCAGTATATATCTGGTAAAGAACACACAGTAGCTAAAGGCTTGATTTGATTAATGACTGATTCTTAACTACAGACATATTAGTCTTGATCAGGGACTTATTAACATGTTTCAGTTGATCAGTGGGACTTAATTTATTTGACTTTAGACTTAACTTGGAGTTAACCAGTCCTGGGGCTTGACTAAGCACTAACCCTGGCTTCCTTTGAAGCCCGAGACTTATATGTTGGTCTTGATTTAAGACTTGATGGATTGTACATGAAACTTAATGTGAGACATACCTGTCTTCATTTGAGACTGGATGTGTGATTACCTTCTTGACCCGGGACTTGAGACAGGTTTTACAGGTCAGGACTTTGGACTTGACGACAAAGTTTTAAGGCCTGCTTGCAACTTTCTAAACAGTGACTGTGTCCCACCTCTGCAGGAATCCAATCCTTACTAGATTTATGATTTATTTACTATTTGATTAGACAGTTCCCTATTTCAATAAAATCTTGCTAATTTTAGATGCAGTATAATTCCAAAAAGTCTTGTTTTTGAATGCTTGTGTTTAGAACACATTTAAGAAATTTGGCTTTTTTATATCTCCTAAATGAAAAGGACTTTTATCTTTCTTTCGGTACTAAAACAATATATCATTCTGGTATTGGTACCCAGACATATGAGACCACACAAGTAATACCCAGCCCCAGTGATGATGGACCTTTTGTTTCTTGGTAAATATTCACAAAGAGTTTCCTTCCAAAACAAGATATCCAAAATTTAAAAGAACAAAAAAAGCTCTATCAAGATGAAGAAAACCAAATCATTGAGTAACCATTAAATTAAAGACATTTCCAAGCAAGATTGTAATGTGATGAGAATCTGGCAGCTGTATTTTTCACTAAATGTTGCCCTGGTGTTTTTGGAATGAAGCTTTTCATGTGTAGCTGCAGTGATGTTTGTGTAGAGATGTGTCTTACTGTCTGCAGTGTCAGTGCTCTCGGAGGTAATGTGCGCTCTGTTTGTCTTGTAGATGTTTTCCCCTCCTGTTAGCAGTGGAAAGAACGGGCCGACCTCCCTGGGGAGCGGACATTTCTCCGGCTCAAGTACGTCAGCCTTCTCCTTTTTTTCCCTTCCTCTTTTTCATCTTCCTCTTCTTCCTCTTCTTCTACTATTTTCCTTCTCTCAGCCTCGTCCTCTCCTTCCTCTCACACCTGCTCACTGCTGCTTTGCTTGCTGTTTGAACTGAAGTTGGTAACCATGCTCTGTACATGCAGATGCAGTTTTTGGGTTTGATGCTGTTTTGATTTGTGGATTCCTTTTTTTTGAGGGGACTTGAGGATTTGTTTAAACTATAACTTGCTCATATATAATTTATTTATATTTGGCCTTGATGTTGAGCTGAGTAGTGTTTTCTGTTTTTAAAATTTGATTAAAATGTCATGTGTTGCCAAAGCAATGAGGTTTATTGTGAAACTTTGATTATGCGTTAATCCATTTCAGTACTTTGCTACCCTGCCTGTGGCACTGCATGTAATAGTGCATTTGGTAGGGGACTACTTTTTGCAATGGATTGACACACATTAGGTGCCTGATTTTGACCATAGTGGTTGAACCAATTCATGTATTTGACTGTGTGACACTATTTTGTTCAAACACCAATAACATGCTTGTGTATCCTGTACTTGTGTTTACTTTGCATCTGTTTTTTCCTGCTATATGTAGTGGAAAATGAAATATGACTGCTGTGATGTAAAATAAAGCCAGTTGGTGATGTTGTGATTTTTCATGTTTCTTTATTTTGGGGCAGCACGTTTGTTTTTCAGCTGCTCAAGTTCATTCCTGAAGGAGACTTCCTGTTTTTCTGATTTGCTGCTCTCATTCTTTCCTGCCTCTGTATGTGAGTGTGTGTGTGTGTGTGTGTGTTTTCACTGTGTGTTTCTACACAGTGATGTTGTTGGTGTGGAGCAGGCACAGTTAGGTTTCAGTAGTGGGACATGGTGGCTTTGACTTTGACATGTTATGGATAAAAGCATCCTGAGTGTGACGTCAGCTGTGCAGTCAGTAGTTCAGTTTATTAGATACTCTGTTTGTAAATGTACTAATTCAGTTGATCAATAATTTGTTCATTCTACTCTTTAGTTAAAGAGTGTTTTTTATTCAACTTTTATTGATATGAAGATGTAAATGTTCAAACATTTTTCCATCTTATTGGACATACTTTGAATTGTTTCATTGTGTAATTTGTTAGATGATCCACTAACAAATTCAAAAACTTATTCATGCGTTTTGGTCCTTACAGTTTTCTAAGCCTTTTCATTTGAGCTTTTAGTAGGCCCCAGAAAGGCATTTGTTAAAAGGATAAACCACACACGCACAGTGCACATCATCTTGGTGTAATGAAACCAAGTGCATTCACTCAAGTGCTAAAAAATTTGCAGTGCTAGCATTTAATGTGAATATTTTCCTCTTCCATTTTCTTCTTCTGCTCTGGTGCATTTTGGTCGAAAATACTTTTCTTTTAACTACATTTACCTGACAAATTTAGTTATATTAATTAAAAAAACACATAACTTCTCAAGTCTTTTGCAGTATAACAAGCTACCAAACAGTTTGTGAAGTGCTGAAATCAGTTGATTGAAGGAAAAATAGTGGTTGTTTGTTTTTTTAATGGTTGAATATATTTATTTTATTTTTATTATTTGGAGGTTTGAAATGTTGGTTAGTTAAACTAAGTAAACAACGTAAAGAAGGAGTCCCCTTAGGCTCTGTGATGGCATTTCTAACTATTTTCATTCAGGTCATGTTTAGGCTGACTTTAGCCCTGTGTGAGTAAACAAGTTTAAATGAATGAGGCTGGTATGGTAATGCAACAGTGCTGTGAACTAAGAATTTTCAGCAAAAAATTGCAGACTTGTTCATAAAAAAACTATTACATTATCTGACAAGTTGCTGTGTTGGCTAATCAAACATGTGCAAGCATACATTCCTGGTATATTTATACCACTGATGCTGCAGTCTCTGTGAATAAAGATCCAATAACTGCAGCTGAGACTCTCAAGAGTTGTACACTCCTTTACCAAGGTATTGTAAACTAAGGTGAGGTGTCTTTGGTCTGTCAAGCTTACTGTAGTAACTCATGGTTTTTAAATGTAGGACCGTGTTCAGTCTGAACACTCTCTTACTGAGTTAGCTAGTCAGTGAGCTGTATACAAGCTGGTGAGGTATGTTTGCTGTACCTGTGTATGCGAGGGGGCCGTGAGCAAAACCTTTGTACTAGCTGAGTCATTGATCATGGAATGATGAAGCAGTGTAACCTCATGCTTTTGCTTGATTTCTCAGAACTGATTTTTTTTTACTTTTATATTTATTATGAAACTTGTGAAAAGTTTGAACAAATGTTGGTAGTCCCGAGTTGGTTGTTAAGTGTGGAAAAAATACTACACTGTGTACAGTCCACCTAATTCATTACAGATAACAGATAGGAGAGCTGCTGACTGATGTTAAACTAGCTGGAAATGATCATGATTTGTTGATATCTTTTTCATTACAAAAACCAGATTCTCCACCTTGTTTCACTTCTCTTCAGCTCCTCCTGTCTGTGGTTGGATGTGAATTATACATCCGGTTTTAGGTTGTGCTGCATGTCCCTCATGCATTTTAGAGCATTTATTGTATTACATGTGTTGTTTTCTTTAATGTCCTCAGTCTGTATGAGACAAGCTTGACCTCCATCCTTCAGAGCAGAAGGATACTATCCTTTAAAAAAATCTTTCCTGGAAGCTTTTCACAGAAAACAGCCGGGTCGTTTCTGTTGCTCCCTCTCATGTTATTTGCCTCTTAACGGTGTTCGGAAGCCATTTTGTTTGTTGGCTGGAAAACAGAGAGATGTCGACGTCTTCTTTGTTTACTGCTTTATTGTGTGGTTGTTGTTGTTTTTGCTCTGCGGTTTCGGCGGTGTTGTTTGCTCCCGTGCTGTGCATACAAATGCGAGGAAAGACAACAAATGTTCCAATTTTGAAAAAAAAATTGCTCAGTTCTTGTAGAATTTGTAGCGGTTTTTAGGCCTCTGTTTGCCGCTTCAGTGTGTGTCTACATTTCGAGATTGTTGTTTTTTCTGCTTTTGATTCAGGAACACACACACATGCCTGTACGCAACTCACACTCTGCTTCTTGTGCACACACATTTAACATCCACATGTAGATACAACACACACATACCTGCACGCACAAACGCACACACTTACACACTCTGCTCACCCCTGCTGTGGCTTTCTGCAGGCCTCGGCATTTTGATGAGCCCGGCACTGTTTGTGAATGCAGCTAATTAGAACTCTATAGACCTACACAACTGCGAGAGCAGTGGTTTCAAAAGGCTGGGGTGAGGCCAGAGGCTGGGACATACCAACACTGAACCAGGTCCACAAAGGTTAAGGTTAACAGTCTTTGGTGCAGATATTAGGGAAGTTTTAAAGGAAACATGTCAAGATGAAATGGTAAATTCAAGGTCACTGTTCGCAAATAATTTTGCCCATCACTTAGGCTTCACACTTTCATTTCATTGTGTGGGATAAAACTGTCCTATCTAATCCACAGATATAAATTTATTGGCATTTTACATACTAGCAGCATCAGTAACAGCAATACACAAGTTACTTTAGGAAACTTCGTAAATCTCAAAGAGTTGAGGTGCAGTAGCCAAGGATCATCAGAAGCTAAACCAGAAAGCATTTAATCCTTAAAATATTTTCCAGATTCACCAAAATTAATGATAATTGTTTGTATGTAAAATGGTGTAGCCTTAATTGTTACATATACCCCCACTTTAGACAACAAGGCTATTATGAGAAGATTGAGAATTTTAAATATTTTTTTAAATGTTAAAAAAAAAAAAAAAATACATTGTGTGTTTGATCTGTCCAGACAGAGTTCTAACAAGATCTGTAAACCTACATTACTTATTTCATCTTAAATTAACAACCTAAAAATTATTTTGATGGTACATTTACTCGTAATGACTGACTGTGAGTCACTCTGATTGTGCTTGAAAACTTCAAGAGAGTGCACGAAACCCTTGGTAACACTTTGCAATATTGTTACTCGCTATCACTGATTAATGATAATATACTGAAGATAATAATATTTTTTGGAGAAAATACCCCCTGGTTTTACCTCTGATGTTTGCTGTGTGCTCTGCCTTAACTCTCACTGATTTACGGAACTTTTTGAAGTAACCGTAACTGGGGGGTGGGGGTGGTGGGGTGTTAACTTGGCAGAAAAAAAAAGACTGACCCCAAACAGTTTGTTGGAGTTGCACCTGCTTTTGTCATTGGTGACATTATCATGAGGCAAGGACACAGAAAAGGGCATTGACAGAAGAGACCAAGAGGAGAAAGGAGGGTGAAGGACCAAGAGACAAGAGTAATGTCAGCGGGCCTCTCTTTCTCTCCGTAGAGAGTTTGCAAAGTAAGAGGTTGCAAGAGAGATGATGATGTACTCCTCCGTCGAACTATTAAGTAATACTAGCTGGCTAGCTAAGTTTTGTGTCTTGGGTTGCTGCTCTTGCTCATTGTTTGGCTGTGTTAGCGAAGCTGTTGACCTGTTGTTGATAATAAACACAGTCTGCTTATTTCGCCAGTTTTAGATGGTGAGTGTTACAGTCTGGTGTTAGCAACATATCTTTGGTTTAGTTTATGTTATCATGGCAAGCTGCATTTCCGACTTGTGTCTTGTTAAATCATTTAGTGCCTCTTGAACACTTAAGTTTTATTTATGGCACTATCGTGCGTATACTATAACTATAGCGTTTTGTTTATGGTTAGCACCCACAGAACAACTGACAGTACAATGTTTCCTTCAAACTGTGTGCGTGTGTTTTTATTGCTTGTTGGTGCCAGGGTTTGTGTTAATGTGTGTGTGCACGCACAACAGGGGGTATCTGTGTTTTATGGAGCCAGGTAGGTGACACTGACAAGTAATTTTTTTCAGAGCGCACACACGGTTTCCATTTCACGTGTCCATGTTCTTAAACTTATGCGAGTTTTTTGATTTCCACGCGTGATTTATTTCTATTTCGCACAGTAGTTTCATAAAAAGCAAGTGCAATTTATTAAAACGCTTGCGCGATTTGGCAATGCGCACGTGCGCTTTTGTTTTTTAAATTAAATCGGCTAGCTAGCAGCTGTCAGCAGCAGCTAACTCAAGGAAGAAGGAGAACGGACACCAAAAATGTCTGCAACTTGAGGGGACAATAAGGTCCAGTTGTTCATGATCCTTGCAAAGAACAGGATTAATGGCCAAATAGTAGGCACAGTTAATGCCAGTTAATGGCATATTACCCTGGTTATTGTTTATGGAAAGCCATTTGTGCATATACTGTGTTAGTCTTGAAGAGTCATTAAAACAAGGCAACTGGACTATGTTACATAGTCCAGTTGCCTTGTTTTAATGACTCTTCAAGATAATCATGACCTGGATGAATGAGAATCTACACAGACATATACCGTGTTAGGTATTTTGTTTTTAGAAGATTTTAAAATGCTTGGTATTATCTAGAATTAATACACTTTAACACAATACAATTTATAGGTTATCATGACAAACTTTATGTGTTAATTTGTCTTCCCTTGCTAAGCCCAGTAAAGGACCTTTAATACAGTATTGCATCAGATACGTTAAACAGCAATGCAGGATAGCAAAATGTGCATTAATTACTGATGTGGGCACACACACACTGGTTACAGGCACCTAACTTGGCACTTACTTAGCCTGTAAAGGCAATGAAGTCTATGAAATGGTAACCAAAATTCGTATTTACCAACCATATTAGACATGATTGGTACAACCCTGGTATTTGCTTGTTAAGACCCAAAATGTAAGGTGTCGACACCGACAAACTCCACACGACAACATAAACAAAAACTGTGATAACATGCATGTTATTATATTCTAACTTAAATGCTGAAGACGTTAGTTGTTATTTAGTGCAGTTTAAATTAACAAAAGCAGTGTAAAGAAGTGACTCTGTTGCGTTATTTGTGTAAAAAGGCACTGTTCACTCTGTTAAAAGTCATTTATGTTTGATGTTTGGTTTTGAAGCATTTATTTTTAGGTTAAATAGTTACATGTTGTTGCTTGAAGAAAGAGTCATTGGATTGCTTTAAGACACCTGAGAATTGGCTTGGTTTAAGTTAGTAGGTAAGCATTGAGGTTTAATACGAGGCATTACACTACAACTCAGTTATTTACATGAAGCCCTCTATTTGAAATCAGAGGTCTTTTGCCACAAAGCAAGGTCCCAAACTTAAAGGATGTTTGTCCCCAAGTGCTTTGGAGAATAGGTGATGGTTGCTAAACATGGCTAAAGAAGTAAACATCAACAGCAAAATTTGGACGTAAATGAGTCAAGAGCCAGGATGAAAACATGAAACAGAAAAGTGTTGTGTAAAAATAACCTGTCAGTCAGATGGAGAGAGGCAGAGGAATACAAACAGGTTTTAGGATTTAGTTTATCTGATGCTTTTGAGGATAAGTAGTGACATTTTTTCCAAACATGTCTCTTGTAGAGGTTGAATTTTGAAGTGACAAGCTCCACACAATGCTGTGAATAAATTTTCGGTTTTGAAGCACTCTCTTTATTTGATCTAAGTCCTTGTATTTTTGGAAATAAATTCACCTTAAAACACAAAAGCATCTAAACATAAACACAACACAATCCCCACAAGTCCCGGCTGACACGCTCAGCCCACGGTCATCGCCAACCAGGAAGTGGATTAGGCGTTTTAATTATTGGGAGATTTTGCCGTTGTTGTTGTTTATTTTGGGATCATCCCTGGAAAGATAATGCACACTTCAAACTCTGTGTGTGTTTCTAATCTCCTCCTGGATGAAGCTGTTCAGCGAGCGGCTTCACTCTGGCTGTCAAAACCGCTGCCACCGCCACTCGTCTATTTCAGGTCTTGGCTGGTTTTGGTGTTTTTCCTCTAATGCTGTTATAACCTCTCAGATCCGCTGTTTGTCTCCCTGTCAATGGTGTTGGAAGGGGACTGAGGTGTGTGTGTGTCTTTGAGTGTGTGACAGAGTGTAAATGCATATGTTTATAGAAGACTGAATGTTGAGCATTAAAATATGTGTCTGAGAGATTTGTAGAGATTTTTGAATGTGTATGAACATGAATGTGTGTGTATGTGTAACTGGGACCAAAGAGGGGGGATGGGAAGGAAGCATTAGGTTCAGCAGGGCAAGTCATCATTCCTGTTGCCATTGAAACAAAAAGTTGAAACAGAAAGATAAAGGAAGTTTCCCTAAGTGTCAGCAGAGAGAAATAAAGGAAAAGAGTAAGTCAAAGGGAAAAAGTAAAAGTAAAGAAAGTTAAGAAGGAACTAAAGGAGGAAAAAGAAAGATGGAAACAAAGGAAAGAGTTAAGTGAATAAAGAAACTGATAGGAAACGGAAGAAAGGAACAGAAAAAAGGAAGAAGGGATAAAGAAATTTGAAATAAAGTAAGAAAGAAGAAAGAGGAGGAAAAATGAACTTATGAAGGAAGAAAGGAGAGATAAAAGAAACACTGGAAAGGATGAGAAAAAAAGGAAAGGTCATATAAAAAATGGAACAGAGAGATTGAATGGAAATGTAAGAAAAAGAACAAAAGAAAACAGAGAAAAGGAGGATGAAGTAAGGAGGGAAAGGAAAAAAGAAAGGATGGAAAGGCAGCAAGAAATTAAAAAAAACTCAAAATGAAACAGGTAATGATAGAAAGATAAAAGGAAAGGAATACATAGAGGAAAGGGAAATGAAAAAATGGATATTTGGATAGAAGAAAAAAGGCAGAAAGTAAGACAGAAACAAACAAGGCTAAGGAATGTAGAGGTAAAAAGACAAAGGAAAATAGGAAAGGAGGCAGAGCAGGAATAGAAATAACAGAAGCTGGAAGAAGTTGAGCAGAAGGTGTTTTGATGAGCCCGGCACAAATTCACAATTATTTTCAACAAATCTCCACAAAACAGATCAAATCCCACTTTATTCTTTCATCAATTAGCTATGTTGACTTATCCTTTAAAGTCAATCCCAGCTGACGCTGGTGAGAGGCAGGTTACCCCTGGACGAGTTACCAGTCCATCACATGACTGACACACAGAGACAGAAAACCACTTGCACCTAAAGGACGTTTAGAGTCACCTTGTGACCGAAGCTGTATGTCTTTGGACAGAGACAGTTCATAATGTCAGTCAGTCTCTCAGTTCTTTATAACTTCTGTACACTGTCTTAAATGAATAAATCTCATTGATCATTAAAACAGCTCATTAACATTTAGGTAAATTTTAAAAGGAGGCTCAGATTTTTCCTTAAAGAGCTGGTCAATCTAGTATCAAACAGTTATGAGATAAATATGAAGTAATCACTGGATGAGTCAGTACCCAGCCCTTACTGTATGTTCATATTAACTTAGTGTGTATCAGTCATGATCATGATCTTAAAACAACTACTTTTTAATATTGATGAACATCATGATGGAGAAAATTTATACAAAGACATACATTCAAATTTCTACACTTGCTGATAGTTGTAGTTTTGTTCAAATCTATTCATTACATTCAACCTGTTTGTTAAATGAAAAATAACAATTTGTGCTTTGTTTTATTTATTTTACAACTCGCTCATATCATTGATTTGTACAGTGAAAATTTTTAAATAGCATTTGTTGAAATTCAGTAAAAAACAGTACTGAAATTTTGAGAAAAAGCTATATCAGGTTTTGGACGGACAGACAGTACTTGTTAATGGAAAACATACAGTATGAGTGAAAATATATAATTTGAAGACTGTCACCAGACTTTAAAAAATCAACTCTTTGGAAGACGATTGCAAAATCAATCATCTTTATCCTGTTTTATATTATTTTTGTCCAACCTTCCACCTCTTCCTCTTCTTGTTTTTTCTTGTCAAAGCCAAATTCAAACAGAAAAACACAGCAGCGCTGTTGCCTCTGCCAGCGAGCTTCACGCATTAGCAGAGAAATTTGGGCAAGGATAGATACAGCCCCAATGGCATGCCTGATTTTTGTTCCCCTAATTGGCATAGCTTATTAAGTCACAGTTCACAGCAGAGAAAAAAGGGGGTTGCTTTAATAATATCCTCTCTCGTTTGATTTGATGCACTTGTACCGAGACAGATAACGCGCTTCAACGCAGCGAGCGACGCCCCCACCGCCACCCTCTTGTCTCTATCCAGTCAAATCTGCCTCCGTTACGCCTGTCACTCAAAAACAGCCCGGCTGATCGCGTTCAAAATAGAGAGGGAGAGCAGGAGCCAGTTGCTAAATACCTCACCCTCCCACCTTCTCTCTGCCTCTGAGGCTGTTAAATTGTCTCGTTTCTCCGGCAAGAAGATGCAGAACGACTTACAAAACATCCAACCATGCTCTTAATTGTGGTGCGGATTAGGGATTAATAGGCGTTTTTAGCCATAATAGCAAATATTATTAGCCCCATTTGCTTTTCTAATGCTAATAATGACTCTGCTAATAATGGCAGTGATTTCAAGGTTAGCGTTTGTGGGAACTCAGCGTGGATTTGTGTGTGTGTGTTTTTTTAAAGCTCAGGAGATTGACGTAGCGCTTGCTTCAACGGGCCGGCTCGCTACCGAGTCGAAGCTCCATATGTTTTCCACAAAGACGATGTTAGAATGTGCTGAGCTAAGCTGAGCTGTTCTGTTTGTGTTAGTTTATGCGATCTTTTTTAACTCAAATTTAGTTGAGTTTTTTTTTTCAGTTAACTTTATTAGTTGTTTTTTGTGCTTTAAGCTTTTTTTGGGCTGGGCTTGATTTAGCATGATCAGGCAGGAAATAAGCTGTGGGTCCCCTTTCACTTCTTGTTTGGGCTCCTTAAACACCTGCAATCAGTCCCTCAGAATTTCAGAGGATTAATAGTTCATTTGATTTCAGTTTTTTGTCATGTTTCTAAACAAATGTACAATTATTAAATTACCACTAGCCAGGTGACACGCAATAAAAGAAGCTTTGGGACCCTCAGACTCAGGCAGCCTGATCCGCCTGCTTTGCCCATTTAGCAATCCAGACCTTCATTTGAGTTCATCTTGAGTTTGTTGAGACGGGCCCCATGTGGTTTCTTTGAATTTTAAAAAGTTATTTTAGGTGAAATATTCATACGTTTCCACATCTTTAAATTTGTTTACATTCATGTTTATTTACCTCAGTGACCTTGGTTTTGGTTTGCATGTAAGAACAAGTTATAAGTTGGACAGAACTGAGTGAAAAGTTCAGACCAAAAGGTTACACATTTCTTTAAATCACTAAAGAAATACTTTTTTGGCTTTAAAAGTTGAGTTTTAAACTAGATGTCAGTATCAGTGGATCGGTTTTCATTCTCTAATTTTTTTGTGTTCTAGGAGTCGGTGTCTTTTTTTTGCTGTGAAACGCTGTAATAAGTTGGCTAAATAAAGACACACAGCCAGTGTGTAATTGCTGGTCTATATCTGCTTTCATTAGAGTCAGCAATGAAGGCTTTAGAAGCATGTGGTGGACACCTGCAGCAGGTTACCTGTCTGTTTTCTATGTTCAAAGTGCAGTGTAAACTAGTCATTACTTGTGAAGAATAGTTGGACAGAAAACAAAATGAAGAGTTTGTATTTGTTATTTATATGTTTAATATGTCCAAAGTTTACAGTAACTATTTAATTTTTACATATTTTCTACACTGCTAAACATACTATTGAACAGGCCTGCATTTTATTTGATCTCATTCAAGTAACATTGTTTTCTTGCTGTTTATTGTAAGGGAGTGAAATACCAGTTCCTTTAATGTGAAACTAAAAATATTGTTGAAGTTGTGGTAGTGGTTACTAGGAGCACTGAACTGTTTGTTGATAAAATATATGAAATATGTGTCCATCTCACCCACATTTTTTCTGTTATTTTCCTGGCACTGGCACAGGAAGATGACATCCCCATTCTTAATCTGGCCTACAAAGCTGTTATTGGCTCCAGTGTTTTTCCAACAGCTGGCAATAAATGCAACACTAGACATAACTGAAACTGAATCACAAATCTGAGATGTTGGGAGGTCTGGAACCAAACTACACTGAAGTAATAACCAACAGCTAACTACCATCATGCATTACACTCAAAGAGGAGAGAGAGGTACATAAAGATTGATAGCAGGAGAAGCAGGAGTGTTGTTTTGTTGTTGTAGTTGTGATCCCTGGACTTTTCCTCTAGGACCATTATTAGATCAACATTTAAAATTTTCAGTTCTTTTGGTTGATGACCAAATATTTACAAAGCAAATTGTCCATCCTATTAACCTCAGCTGTTCTTTGTCCTTTGTGCAAATCAACAAATGTTGTATCACAGCAAAGTAAGTTGTTAAACATGGTGTACATTACAACTGCTAAACATTAGCATGCTAGCATTGGTATTGTGAGCATGTTAAGCTTATGATAGAATTCAGGTCAAATTACCGCTCCCTTTTAGTCTATCTCACTTATTAGTCATATTCACAAGTGTCAATGTCTTTTCTATTTCTGCTCTATCACACAATCTGCTCATTTCCTATTCTCCAATCAGCTGAATACCTGCTCCTCCCGCCCTGTGGTGAACATGGTTTTTAGTGCTCCATCTTCACCATCTTTTGGTGAAACCTTATGGCTCCTGGCTTTCTCGTCCTTAGTGAAAAGCCCTTTTCCTCTCTCTGCGGTGGGTCTGTGACGTCAGCAAGGCGTTGTGTGTTTTGGTGCTCGCTCCCACACCTGTTCACTCATACCAGCAGCGTTGGCGGCACAATCGCAGTCACCGTGCCTAATTACCCAGTCCTTAAGAAATAAAGAGACAGGGAACGTCAACCAGCCTGCCTGGCATTTACAGCGGCGCTCAACACCTCTCTGCAACAAACACCACTCCAATTAGAGACAGCCAGCTTATTCTGGGAGGCGGCAGCGTGCATGTATGTGAGTGTATGTGTGTGTTTCTATGTGTGTTTGTGTGTCTGTGTGTTTATGCTTGTAAGTGCAAGTGTGTGACAAGCTAAATTGTTTTGGGAGTTCAATATCGCTATTGGAACTTGTGTTTTTGCCTGCTGGTGTGGCAAATGAGGGGTATGAATGTGTGTGTTTGTGCGAAGGTATGTAAGTGGCTAAAGTGAAGGCAAAGGAGGTGTGTTAAGTGAAAATAGTGGTTCTTAAATGAGAAGACGGAGGTTTAGAAATCAAATGTGTCACACTTAGAGCAGCTGATACTACCTACATGTTCGTCTCCTTAGCCTCCTCTTATTCCTGCTGTTTTGCCCCATTAATGCTCCTCTACCTCCTTTGTTCATAACAATATCCATTCTCCTTTTTCTCTTCCACCCCCTTCACTTCCCTCTTCCACCTATTTCTTCTTATCTGCCTCATTTCATTCTTACAACCACCCTACATCTCTTGCTCCTCATGCTTCCCCTCATTCATCGCAACCTCTGTGTAGACTCCCAACAAGGATCTTTGGGTTCCTTCAGTGCAAAACATCCTGTGGTCATGCATTTTTGTTTTTCTTTTTTTTTCTTTTTACCTTTTGCATTTCCTTCCAGCAGTCAACTTTTACTGTTTCATCTTGCTCATATTTCACATTTCCTATTCCAGTTCCTTTATGACCTAAGCACAAAACACAAGCTTGCACATACTGACCTCAATATTCAATGTGTTTTTCACAGTATCCTCAGCTGTAGTTCATTTTTTAAATCTAAGCTAAAAAGAAATGACCCACATACACACAACCTTTCCAAAATAGAAAAGGAGGAACATACAGCTTCGATGTATGTCAATAATGTATGCATTTTTTATTCTTCCAAGTTCCTAAAGCAATTTGCTGACATCTTGAGAAACATGCTTATTGGCTTTTTTAAAGGTCAGTATCCCTCTTATGTCTGCCAGTCAAATACAAGGCTGTACAGTAAGCAGGTTAGCTTAAATCAACCAACCAAACTTTCTAAAAATTATGAATTAATGCTTTACCTGGGCACTGGCTACTGCTTACAGTCAAAAATTAGACCAGCCCGTAAAATTCTAAAATGGCGGTTTAAGTTTTTATACACATAAGTGCCTCAAACAATCTAGTTTTAATGTTTTAATTAGTGGTGCTAAGGTGCTTTTTTGCCTTTGGACAGAGCTAGGCTAGCTGCTTCCTCAGATCTCATGTCTTGGTGCTAAACTAAGCTGATTTGCAACAGTGATATCAGTTCTTTACCCAATCTGAGGTCAAGGGAGTGAGGGTACTTGTCAAAATTTTACTCTATAAATACTTGCTGTAGCTTCATCAAACCATGCACACTGAGATTATATTCACACTAGACTCAGCACAATGTACTCTTTTCAGTGATATCAGTTTCTCTAACATTTCATAGCAAAACAAGTCTTAAAATCTGCCTAGAAATCAATTAAGAAAGACACTCATTGTTACTTAAGTCTTGCCCCCATCATGATTAGATGTTTCTCAGTTGATTGATGTCTGTTCATTCACAGTTAACAGTACAGAAAGGCAGTGCTAGGACCTAAAGAATCATTAAAAAACTCTTCACAGTACAACTGTGCCAAAATGTTTAATTATAGCCTACCAAACTCTTGATCTGACTAATTAAGCGGGCAGAGACCACTTAAAAAGGAGGACTGTGGTGGGCCTAACTAGTAGACTCAGGTGCAGTTCATTTTTGAAAAGAAAAAAAGAAAGAAAAAACATCTCACATCTATTTTTAACATTTTTAAAATGATCTTATAATAAGTGATCTGTTACAATACACATGGTCATGTTTAAGGCTCTTTCTTCATTTACAAAAGTCAGTGTGAACCACAAGGCAATAATATATCATTTTTACCTTCTGTTCCAAACCAAATAAACTGAACTACAGGTGTAAAGCGCCTTAAGGTTCAGAGTGAACCAACTGTATCAACATGGTTCCCAGCAACACTGACTCTGTCTTCCATCCATTCATGTACAGATATCTGCCAAGTGTTGGACACCTGTGAAAACTGTCCTGAAACATGTGCTGTACAACTCACATGCCATATGCTGCCATTTTTAAGTATCCTAATGAATCCAGAAAATAAAAGTACTCTGACATTCAGTGACTGTCCCATAAGGCTATTATAAAGGGAGTAAAACTGAGCACAGGCAGTGTAGGGTTCAAATGCATCCTCTGTGAGAAGGATTCAGAAAGAAGGTGAGATAAAGGGCCAGAAGACTGAAAGACTACTTACTGTACATAAAGTTTATGTATAATTTATAAATAGCATACAATGTTTTACAATGTTATATTCTTCTGTAGTAATATCTTTGCACACTTCCATGACTACTTTTTACTACTTGTACTGTTTACGCACTGTTTGTACTTGTTTTTATAACACAGAGCAGTTGACTTGTATACAAACCTCTGTGGTGCTGGCCATGGGTGATTTTAATATAACCCTGCTTTCAGTGGTGAGCAACTAGTCAGTTTAAGTAGTTCACATTATCAACTGAAATTTTACTAATCTTGCTAAAATATATTTTTAAGCTAATAATTACTTTTTTTTTCTTCACTACGTTGGTCAAATGCTTCTAGTCTGCTCTAAACTGCAGGACTGAGTGTAGGGGGGGCGCCAAAAGAGGCTTCCCTTCTGTAGATGTAAGCAAGTTGCAGCTGCCTGGAGGAAAAAAGGATCACCACCTGTTGACCACATTGCAATGAGGATGGAGCAAAACTTAGAACAAGATACATCTTCCAGTAACACTCTCTGTGCACATCTGGCCACACCTATTTATACAAAAAAGGACAGCAATCAAAGATGAAGTGCTTGCTGTGTCATTTGAAAGCCCTATGAACCCTCCTTGTCCTCTTACCTATGCAAACATATTGAAGTAGTTAAATGTAGTTCTAATTGTTTGTGTGTAACATCAATCTTTAGTCTTATAACACAGTATTAATCTACACTACTTACATATAAATGATTATTGCAATAGAGAGTAACTTGTGGTACCTTTTTTCTGAAATCTTACGTTTTACCTCTTTAGGGTTTTTTTATGGGAGTAGTTTACTTTAATCTGAGTACAGATTTCCAGTACTCTATCCACTTCTGTCCTACTTTCTTTTTGCATGCTATTGTGCAGTACAGTCCTGAACGGTCACCATTCATTAGTCTTCACCATTCTTTAAGTTATGGTTTAAATTTGGCTGTCCTTGTTTCTGGCTGTGTGTTTGGTTCTGTCTAAATACACTGAGAACAATGTGAAAGAGGGAATCACTTATCCTATCACGTGCTGGTTGCTAGAAGATACTGTGATTCATTTGGAATTTTTTTGCAGATATAGTGTGGTTTTCTCTTAATTCTTTTGTCTGAAACCCATTTTCTAGCTTGCATCAAAACAAGATTGTTACGTTATATCACAGGAATTTATCAAGGCTTAACATATTATAAAAAACATCCTGCTTCCTCCTTTTGCTCATTGTATGCTTCCTTGTTACTTTCCATTTTTTCTTTGGCCGTTTCTTCTCCAAGTTGTTTACCTGAAACTGAAATGACAGTGAACAAAACAGATCTGCCAGTTTTAAGTATATCATCCTTGTGTGAATTAAATTAAAATTGTTTAATGTATAAATATCATATGAGTTGCTTGCCAGAGACACACTGAACCTTTGCACCACAGTGATTGACGGGTTAAACCATCTGCTTTAGAGTTAGGGGTGGAAGAGAGAGGGGAAGCAGCACGATGGTTCATCCCAGCTTTTGTTTTATTCTCAGTTGGCAGCACTGGCACCAGAGTGGCACTGCCAAGTCCCTGTGTATGTGTATGTGTGTTTGTGTGTGTGTGTGTGTGTGTGTGTGTGTGTCTGTATATTTGTATGTGTATTTTTGTGTGTGTGTATGTGTGTGTGAAGGATATATATTTTCCAACCAACCCCCCATTTTCCTAACACACACAGGCGCATGCACTCACGCGCACACCCGCACACACACAGGCCCACACACAAATACTAACATATGTGCACGAACGCACACACACAAACTGTAAATTGTCTGGAACACCCCTAGTGCCATCTGGTCTTGTGATGGGCCAGACAGAGAGAGAGAGAGAGAGAGAGAGAGAGAGAGAGTGTGTGTGTGTGTACTGTAAGTGTGTGTCCATGGAGAAGAAAATGCAGTGAAAATGAGAAAAATGAATGCATGTTATCCTCATGTGTGAGTGTTTTTCTGTGTGTGTGTTTGTAGCATCGTTGTGTGTTTGTTCATCTGTGTAAAGTAAAAAAAAAATAAAGGAAAAACTACTACAAAACACACACTTCCTCACACACACACAATATCAGCACTAAATTTATGCCACCATCTCTGGCTGTGTTTGTGTTAATTTGGATCTTTCTCCCTGACGTTTAATTGGTGTTTTGGTCCAGCGTGAAACTATATTTTTTTTCACAAAATCCCAGTGTGCATAGTCTTCTTTTAGACATTTTTCTAACAAAGTTCTGCAGGACAGGAGGCAGGTTTTGTAGAAAGAGAGTCGCTGAACCCCACTGAAATGCATGTGAGCAGGAAGCTGACTCTATACAAGTTTCAGATTGACATATATGTGGCTAATCTTGACCTTTGATCTCTGATGGTGTGTGTTTCTCTTGAGAACCAGTAGAGTTTTGTCACCAGAAGATTCATCTCGATTGGCTTAAGCTGCTGGAGGCGCAAGATTGTACAGGAAGTCTTAGTAACAGTTGTTTCAATATCTGTGCTTTAATTGTCTTTGGTGGTTCGAATCATTTTAATTAGATTTTGAATGATTTTGTAAAAGACCCTGTCTCTTATCTGACCTTGTCATTGTTAGTGCCTTGGAAAGGGACACTGAGCTGCAAACTGTGAGCCTTTCATTGATAAAATTATAAATTTTGGCAAACATGCACAGGGAATGTAGCAAGGAAGAAAAACTGATGTGAGGAAGACCAGCCAAATCTCCAAAGTGTGTGTGTGTGTGTGTGTGTGTGTGTGTGTGTGTGTGTGTGTGAGTCTGTGTGTGAGAGAGAGAGAGTGAGAGAGAGAGAGAGAGAGAGAGAGAGAGAGGGAGAGAGAATGTAGAGAGACACAGAGGGTTGACCTGAGGAGACGAGACCGTTTCTTCCTCATTGGCTAAAGAACATCTGGCATTCTGAGTGTGTCTGTGTGTGTGCATGAGTGCGTGTATGTCTGAGATACCACATTGATCTCCCCTCTCACATTCCACACTGTCAGGACTCTGAATAGCAAGAACTTCTCACTCCAAACATTTCTCTCTCCCTGACTTTTTCTCTCTCTCACTTTTTCCTCTTTTTATTCTTCCCTCTTTCTCCATTCTTTCATTCTGTCTTTCTTTGACTCTTTCTTTCCACTCTTTTCCTTTTGTCTCTTAGCACTCTCTCTACCTTTTCACCTACATTACACCAATTTAAACTTGAAACTAATTGCCTCCAGTTGCACATTTTTCTTCATAGACCAATAACCTATAGCAAAAAATGTAATCATTGGAGTTTCTAAATAATTGTCACCATCATTATCAAAGTATTGTACAACACACTGGGAAGTGGACTTCAGCTTCACTGTTTGACTTGAGACCGAACTGAACAACACACCTTATTCAAAACACATCAGTTGTCATCATCGATAAGACCTTTTCATTGAAAATACTTGTGAATTAATGGAGTAGAAAATATCTTTGATACAGCTTGTAAAATAAACTAAGATGAAATAAAGATATAATGTTCAACATTAATTGACCAGCAAAATATCTGTTTTCAGACTTACATTAAAAGGATGTGAGAATTCTCTTAAACTTAATTGCCTCTTAAGAACTTAATTTACAAATGTTTAGTCAATTGGACTTGTTTGAGACTTGACATGAATCACGCTCTGACGGAACAGAAACTTGATTTGCATCTCCCTTACAGGACTTGGTAACAGACTTGGAATTGTCTTAAACACAATAAACTTAAGTCAGTATTTGCTCTGACAAAGATGAGACTTATTTTCAGCAAATTATTTACAATTTGAACCAAAATAAGAACTTAAATAATAACTTGGACTTTTGTAAAATGCTTAAAGCATGTAAAACACTGCATTTCCACTTTATAACCCAAGAAACACATTTATCTTTCATATATATATTTTATTGAGTTGTCTATTCAAGCTCAAAGAAATCTTTAATATTGTTTAAGTTAAAAGGTGTATTTCACCTTGTCGCAAATTGCTGCCTTCCAAGGTTACACCAGTTAGTAAGTGAGAAAGGAAGTCGGCAAACATGATTAAAAACAATTAACATAATTAACATTGACAACACTCAATTTAATGTGAGTAACTTTTTAATATATTATTTATTCTGTGAAAGTTTCTTCCTGACCATGTCATATGGATTTTAATCTGTAATTTTGGTGGTTTAACTCTGCCTCCCTGTGACAGTCATGAAATATGACCAAGACTATTTGAATGACTTCAGACCTGACTTGGACTTGCCACAAAAAGACTTGTAAGCAGTTGTGTTTGAACTAGGATCAGACTCAAAGTTCTTTTTTCTTAATCGTCTTAACTGACTGCACTATGCAGCATTATCCATGCATAATGTTCAATGAAATGTTAATTGAAAAAGTTGAGAATCACTGTTGGGTATTTAGGATGTTTGTCTTATTTGACAGCTTTGTGTCTGCAATAACTTGAGGGTGAAACCTTCAAATCCTCACAGTGTTTTTAGCCTTTGGTTAAGAGGATGTTAAAGAGGACATTACTTCGTTTTTGTTTTGTTTTTTTCCCCTAGACTTTCCTCTTTTTTCCCATTTTCCGGCCTGCTGCCTGTTGGATGGCCATTCTTCAACAGCTTGAAGCCATTTAAAGGACCAATTATCCAATAAATGTGGCTTTATGAAGTTATTTCCCTGCTGCTGTGTTCTTGGAAGACAGAGGTGTATATCAACAAGATTTACAACACTGGAGCTTTAAAAGAAATAACCACCATTTAGGAGCATGTGCCACCAACTCTGCAAAACAAACAGATATGCATTTGCATTATTTTGCTTTATTATCTTGGTTTCAAATCAAAAACTAGAAGCCAGTGGCCAAAAAAAAAATACTAAACTAAAGATGTTATCCACTGAATGTCAAACATGCTTAGTTTATGAGACAGCATGTGTGATAGTTGAACATGTTATTCCAAACCACAGGCAGGGATCTTATGCTATTACAGCCTCCTGTGATCAGGACAGGTTTTCTACCTTATTTGATCTGATAAATATTGACTGATTTCAAAATGTATTTGAGAAATTACTCCCACTGGATATTTCTTTATATTTTACCTTTTATTATCATACAGCATTTCCAACAGGATTTTGTTAGACAATGGTAGGTGGACCTCGGTAGGTGGATGCTCTGTAGAGGTACAAGGACATGTTCCACTGGAAGAAAATTTGGAGCAGTATTATCAAACTATATCTATGAAGAAACTTGAGGCTCTTATGAAAAATGTTGTGCTTAACATGCTTTAGCCCACAGAAAGCATAATTTTCACATTGCACGATGAGCTAACTCGCTTCTTAGATGCTGAAAAGAAGTGACATTACATTACCTAACAATAATGTATGGTTGTGTGAGTGAACGGTGTACAGCAGTGCGTGAAGGGGAGGGGGACGTGGACTGACACCTTTGCTGACACTGAGTGAGATTCTTTGCTAAAGCAACCGTGCAGACAATGTTTCACATCTTTTTATGTCATGAGAGGTATAGAAATATGTTTGATTGTCTCATTGTGAGACTGTGATTGGCCACCAGAGTCTACATCATTATTGGGACACACTGAGATAATAATGCAAAAACTTATACTGTTCATAATAATGGTGAACGTTTTTTCAAATATGTGTATATCAGGAAGCCTTGGCCGTATATGATGTAGTGCTGGGTGGTATACTGGTTCATACCGAATACCGGTGTTTTTTTTTTATGATATGAATTTTTCAGATACCCCAATATCGGTGTGTGTGTAGCGTACATAACGTTGGGAACAGCAAGCAGCAAACATAGCGCCGCGGGACATTGTTTGAGAGGGGACTGTTTGGGACTGTTTTTGCAGTTGCACTAAATAAGCACGTGGGGACGCAGGTACAGGTACAACCCCGATTGAGCAGTGTTGAGCAGTGAAGAAAATGGACCAAGACAGTGTGAGTGAATTTGGAGAACAAGCAGAAAATGAAGCTGAAGAACTTGTACTAAAAAGGGGAGCTGTGTCGGCTTTTTGGAAGTTCTTTGGCTTCAAAAAATCCGACATAGATCAAACGAGCATCTTTTGCAAATGTTGTCGGGCTAAAGTTGTATGTATGAAAATGTGGTTAACACCCATGTTAACACTCGTGCATGAAAAAAGAAAACACCGTCATATACCGTGAAACCGATGTAATTTTGAAAAAATTCCGTGATATACATTTTTGGTCATGCCGCCCAGCACTAATATGAGGACGTCCTCCGACCATTGTTGGATGTTGTAGGATTATGACCTGTGACATTAAAGTTTGAACGTGTTGTTTAAGAATTTAAAAATGCCAAAAAAAGTTTGAATGGTGGATATGAACAGGCAAGAACTACTGGGATAATGTTACAGGAGTACAAACCCTTTAACGTTTTCCCACTAGTGGAAATGTCCACATGCTGGTAAATTATGGCAGTGTATTGTCTAGTCTGTAACTCAGCTACCGGCTCTACTGCCACCTTGGGGCTGGTATTCAACAGCTGACAACAATCAACAATCATATTTTGTAGTTTTTACCATTAGTGAAATGTCTTATACATTGAATGACTCAAGCTATATTTTATCGTTGTGTTTTAAGTGACATGTGATGTAGCTTGATAGACATTGAATAGAATAGGTATTAAAGTCATCTGAGATTAATTTGATGATTAAAACACTTTTTCTGCACCAAAAAATGCAACCATGTAACCATCTGAACACATTTCTTCTATTGGACTTTTTTGTTTGTTTATATTCAAAAGAGCATTTTTCTATTAGAAACCACCAAAAACTACTTATGCGTTATATCTCTTCAGCTGATCATGTGCTTGAAAAGGATGAACATGTAAGGGACTTGAGAGGTTTTCTCATTTTTTGTTTTTCCACTGGAGTGAGTCTTTTAGACAGGAGGCTCAGGGTGCGGCCAAAGGTTTTAAATACTTCAGTCCGGGTTGAGGAAGCAGAACTAATTGCTTCAGTGACTCTGTAAGAGGGGACGCAAGGCAAGGGGGTCTTTCACTGTAGTGTGTGAATGTGTGTATGTGTACGTGCGTGTGAGTATGTGTGTGTGTGTGTTTCAGATAATAAGTCTGTGAGGGTTAATTTTTGTCATGTATGTTTGAACAGTAAAATTTAATTTAAAAACCACCTTATTACCCTGAATTAATTATTCTTCATACCTGTCTGGAAAAAAAAAACAATGATCTGTGTTTTAGAAGCAGGATACTGGAACAAAAATCAGTAAATCTTCGCTATTAGGTAGGGCTGTATTTTCAGGAAAACATGAGCTCCACTCCCTGTTTCCTCAATAAACTGTTTCCTTTGCTGAATGAGTATTTAAGCAGCTAGAGCTGTCGAGTCATTACCTTTTCTGGTGAATATACCTACCTGAATTTTTACACATAAATAAGACATAAATTGAATTCAACTTGTATTTGAGCAAAAAAAGTGTATAAAAAAGGACAAAATATTTTTTTTTTATTGTTCTGGCACCAGAGCTATTTGTGACCAACAGCTGCTGGGTACAATGACTGTAAGCAGCATCTGTTCTCACCTCATAGTGGGGATGCCAGGTTTGAGTGCTGTCCTCTGTTAAGATTGCTCCTTTAGGTACATTACATTGGCAAAATTATGTGGAAAACCCAACGTTACACCCAAATTTAACTGTTGAA
Organism: Acanthurus leucopareius; assembly: GCA_029814765.1. Lineage (NCBI taxonomy): Eukaryota > Metazoa > Chordata > Actinopteri > Acanthuriformes > Acanthuridae > Acanthurus > Acanthurus leucopareius. The sequence continues at coordinate 2,972,291 of JAQMCX010000025.1, forward strand.
CATCTCTTTCTAACCCCATGGGCATCAATGTATGACTGTAACAATCTCCAATCCTCTGTGATGTTTTTTCAACAGATGTTGAAACCTGGCTCCATAGTTTATATCCCATTCAGCCCCATGAGCATTTAGGTCCAACCCTGATGTTGGGTGTTAGTGGTCTGGCTCAGAGTCGGTGTTGCCATTCAACCCAAAATTGCTAGATGGAATTGACATCAGAGCTGAATGACCAGTCCAGTTCTCTGACATCAAACTGAAAAAAAAAAAAATCTTTTTGGAGCTGCTTTTGTTTTTTCCATGTTAAAAAAAGTCAAACTGAAACTGTTGGCTTAAACTTTTAAGTACAGTGTATATTTTTGTATGATGTGACCTTCATAAGAACATCTGGGGCCAAACAGACCCATAGTACAAAAATTCACACCAAAGTTGACAGGAGTGTCCACATACTTTTGGTCATATAGTGAAGGAGTACCCAAAGCCGAAGCAAGTATGTTTTTTAAGATACTATCTTTTATGGAGACCTGTGTGTGTGTGAGTGAGTGTGTGTATTGTAGCGTGCAAGCTACTGCAAGCTACACATGAACAGACGGTCTTATTTGGCAGCTTGTCAGTAAGAGTGTAACCTGAGACCCTCACACACATACACACACCAACACACACACACACACACACACACACACACAGGCGTTCCCACACTACCTCTCTCTTTCTCTCTATCTCCCTCTCTCTCAGATGTAAGCCTTTTGTTTGCCCTAGACCTCCTTTTTTTTGCTCCTCCTCAGTCTTTGCAGGTGTTCATCATGAGGCAATAAAACAAGTAGTGACTGTTCTCTGTCCCAAACACGGCCCACGCTCAGCCGGCTGCAGACCCTCTACCCCCAGCCCTGCTCCACATTTGCTCAGCTCTTTCTAATTTGTAGCTCTGCATATTTGTAATGTATGTGCATGTGTGTATGTGTGCCATGTGCGAATGAAAATGCATTTTGTATCCATCGTGCATACATTTTTTGGTCCATCACAGAGGTCCAGAGGGTGAAGTTTGTGTTTATGAATTAACTTAAGGATAAATGGAAATTTAAAAAAAGAGATTACCATGAGGTGTCATGAATTGCGGAGGTGTGTGGTGTATCTACCAATCTCTGTTTAAAGATATAGTTGTTCACAGTTGTTTATGTTTTCATCATGTATTTGATGTGAACTCTCAGTAGTTGTGTATCAAACTGGGCTCCAGGAGTGAGAAAGTAGATCTTATAATGATTCTGCAGATTCCTCTCTCAGCTTGTGAAACTTTCTGCCCTGCATAGTTTCCTTTTCTCCATAGTAGTAGCTTTATTACTGGCTTAAGGCTTGTTTTGTCAATATTTTGTAGTTTTTAAAGAGCTAAGAAGAAACCTATTACAGAGGGTATGGATAGTTTAAAGCTTAACCGTTTTTAAAAATTATTTGTTAGTCTACATCCCCAAAGCAGCTCTACGAACTGTACCTAGCATAGTATTTCTTTATGCTAACATTAGCATGCTAACTAGCTGATACTTATGTTAAGCAGGTGTAATATTTGGCATGTTCATCATTTTAGTTTACTATGTAAGAGTGCTAACATTTGATAAGTTGCACTAAGCACAAAGTGTTGCTTAGGCTATTAGTTTTAAAGTTGGTTAGTGATAAATCTTATTGTTGAACTAATTGAGATTTATCACTAAGCAAATTTAGACCTTAGAGATTTAGACCTGATTATGGGGCCAAATGATAAGTTAATTTAATCTGGTCCTGCAGTACCTTAAGGGGGACATGAATGTTTAAAACAAATTTTATTGTAATCCAACCTTCTGACAAATGACAAAACATTTTTGGTACAAACATCACTTTGAGATGGCACTAGCGGAAAAATCAAGGAATCACCAGAGTAAATTAGTTTGATTCTCTGAGGATCGTGAACATCTGTGCAGTATTTCATGTAATATATATCATACATACAATTATTTGATCCAAAATATAAGCATAAAATACATTCTCACATTTTACTGAAGGTGCTGGAATTGTGGCCAAGAGTGGCATATTTTGCCATCAAAACATAAACTCATCAGCACCTTCTGATTGACACACTACTAAATATTGCTTTTATATGATCGTGAGATATTTCTCATATATTGACTGACAAAAGCAAATATGAGTGCCCTTTTGCTGGCTCATGCATGATTTTCTATTATCATGCTACGAAAGTAGTTTAAATCTAAAGAATTGCTTAAGACATGTAAGAATCCCATTTACAAGACTTGAATAGAAAACACTGCAAGAGTTAATAAGTAAGTGGGTAAGCAACAGAGAGAGAGAGAGAGAGGGGAAACTGAAACTGAAACTTGGCACCATATTTAAAAACTTTTAAGTTTACTGGTACATGGGTGTACAAACATGCATTTAATGTACAACTGCCAGTAACCTTTGTTGTGTTGTACCCTGCAGGATCCTGCTGAACCTCAGCACTGAACCTCATGCATCACTGCTCTGTGACTCATTTAGTGTTCAGAATGCAGTTTCATTTCTAAAAAAAAAAACAAAAAACAAAAAACAAAACACATGTTCAGATCAGAAAATGTTCCCAGAAACTTTGTACTGTCTGCTGTTGTATACAGTTTTCAAATCAGTCTGAGGGTCAGACATCATGTCAAGTGGTAGTTTTCTCGAATTTGCCATTTGTTTGATTTTATTCTTCATTTCTTCAAAACATTTATGACAAAAATGTATTTACTCAAGAATTTGTTAGGTCTTGTGTGTGATCGTGAGCATACATAAATGCAGCTTTTGTGCAGCATGGTCATTCGTATTACTCTAGGTGTGTGTGTTGTAGTGTGCAGACGAGACTGCAGTTCCCTTAATAGTAATAATGTGAAATGTGAGGCAGCAGGTTCTGTTTTCTGTTAACATAATGATCACAGTTATATAGGTTGACAGTCACACACACTCACAAATCCACCCCACCCCCACCCCCCCCCCCCACACACAGACACACCAGACTTTACTTTTCATGTGACTCAGCCTTTATCTACCATGTTTGCAAGAGTAAGATTCATGTAGTTTGCTTATCAATGTTTTTATTTTCAAAAATAGAGTGAACCAGTCTTTTTATGCTTACAGTAACAATAGGAAAAGCTACTGGCTATATTGCAGCATTTCCCATCCAAATACACACAACAAATGTGAATGCATTTATAACATCCTGAACATTTGCAAAATCTTTTTGAGTGGTTTCAATCTGCATTAGTACATTAACTTGCTGCCTTTTTCTTCTCTGTCTTTGCTGGCTCATTCCTATCTCCACCTGCAGCTCTGCATAAATGTGTATGATATCGCCCTGAGGCTCATAGCATGAATGTAGTCCTTGTTCCCGAGCTATTATAGATGCAGCACTCCAAGATGGTGTCCATTATTCTCAAATTTCAATGGAAGTTAGTCACCTAGCGCATAGGAGCATCTGTTTTTTTCAAATTTCTATTCCTTATTTGTATCTCACCTCACATTTGTATTTGTGCCACAGTGGAAACTGACCTTGTTTATTGTAAAGAGCCCCTCATCTGAAGATTTACTAATGTCTCAGAATTCTTGCGATTCAGGATTTTTTTGTTTGTTTGGTTTTTTATTGGTCATTTTTTAAATGATCTATAATTTAATGCGTAAAGTTGCAGTCGGTGATCTGACACCTATACATAACTCAATCCAGAAAACCCTGGACTTGTTGGATAGAGTCAGTCTTTCTAAGCTTGAGCTCAGTGTAACACCTTCAGTAGAACCAGACTTCTGTTTGGAACTTAATTCAGTTATGTCCTTAGATGATTGCAGTTGTTGTCATTTTAAACTGTCAAATACACTGTAATGTACAGGCACACACAACACATACACACTAACACAAACACGCAAACACACACCCACGCACACGCACACACACACACTCAAGGATGTGCTTTAATGTGTTTAGACAGAGCAGCAGAGCTCTCCTTCGTGCGTGCCCAGACATGTATTATGTGGTTTTCAAAGGGAAGTCTTCACTTTAGTGTTTGTGTATGTCTGTGTGTGTGTGTGTGTGTGGGTGTGCGTGCGTGCGTGTGTGTGTGAGTGTGCAAGTGGGTGTTTTCTTGAGATCAATGAAGTTACAGAGTGCATCGGCTTTTGACTCCACACACACACACTCCAGTGAGGCCTGTTCTTAGTCAAGTGTCACGCTCTGCCCTTCTGACATCTGGTCCCTGAAACCTCTGGAGTCTGCATTGTGTGTGTGTGTGTGTGTGTGTACATGTGTATGCATGTGCGAGTTTGTGTGTGTGTGTTTTGAAGTCTATGTGCATGTCTGTGTTTGATTAGCTAACCATTCCGTCTGTATGACAGACCCTGCCAATATACTTGTAGTTATTGTAAACCAACCCCCCTCAAGCACAGTACGTATGGACTGTTGCTACACCTCCAAAGCAACTGCTTGCAAACTTGAATTTGACCATGAGGACCATGAACCAGATTCCCTGTCTGAATTAGGATTTTCCCATAAATCACTTCAGTGCTTGAAACCTTAGAAATATGTATTTATTGATTTGCAGCATTTTTTCTATAATTTTTACATTTTGGAGTATAATATTTGTGGCAGTGTGTGTCACAACACCTGCAGTACCAACTATGACCACATTAGCTATGGTGCTAATGATGCTTCAGTGAATGGCTACATTTCAAAGACTTAAGCAGTGTTTTTGTAACAAACTTGGTAGCTGGGTCTGCATTTTGCCTAGCTCTTTTGACTGATTTTGATAAGAGGCCAATGTTTTATTCAGAAACAGAAGTAATTCTTGGTCCATCTTGTGTCCATAAAGGTCAGAGCAGTTTGGGTCAGGGTTCTACAAATTTGAACTTTCAGCCCGCCCCCCACTCCGCTCGGTGCAACACAGACGTCCACGTAGAGCTGCTCCAATGAAGCACACACATAGTGATAGAGGATGCATGCATGAAAGCTGTTATTCCATGTGAATATGCCTTAAGTGTTTTCTACTTGTCTTTTCAATATGAGGCTATAAAATGTGACTGAAACTGACTCAGATTTCAGATCTTTTTAGCTCCACTGCAATTAAAAACAAGATAGCTAGTCACATTTTTCATGAACTTACTTGTGTCTTATGCTCTTCTGTACAAACAACACTTGACAAACAGTATTTTAAACAGTGCACACATTGGGTGCCATAACATATGGCTGTGTTCTTAGTGTGTCTCATACCTCAACATGAGTGTTTTACCTGCAATCTTGATAAAACCTCCTTTCTGCAGTTTTTTTTTCTGCAGCACCTTCTCACCATGGATGTTTTAAAAATAACTGCAGCCCAGTAAAACAACAGCAGGCTCTCAGAGGATGAAAAACTCTCACACACATGTAGCATGTTAAGTGTGAATTAATTGGATTGCTGCTGTTTTCAGCCACACTTTATGAATCTCATCTGTGGTGGGATGTGGAGTTTGGTTTGCAACAATACAAACTGGTCTGATGGCAAACAAACTGGAGCAAATTAGCACTAAAAATGTTTACCTGTTTTCTTAACTAGCTACATTTTCAGTCTGCTGAGGCTGCCACAGAGTCTCTCTCCAGACCAAAACAGACTACAGCTGTGTCGTCTTTCCAATGTGGGAATGTTTTACTTACACACATGTATATTTGTGTGTGTTTAGGGAAAACAGTTGCAAGTCCTCACAGAGAAACTTCCTCTAAATATAAAGTTAAAACTTAAAAAAGTAATAATATACTACACACAGACACAGACACAGAAACACACATATGCATAAATATTATTAAATATTACAGATATTGCTAAATGGGCACAAGTTGTCCAATACAAGTACAGTGCAGTGGCCTCCAAATGGAGAATTTGTGTCTGTGTACATGAATTCTTCAATTTTGTTAAATTGATTTTCTCAATTTTCTGGCAGTTTTATGATCATATGACAGTCGTCAGAACGGTACGTACACCTCAATGCATACACACATGAGTGTTCAGTCAAGTGTAGGGTCATGTATTGAGGTGATCAGTCATCTGTTGCTAGAAAACAGAGGTTGACCAAAAGTCAGTCTGCTGAACTGACAAGCTTTATGTAAGTGTAGTTTGGAGGACAAAATATTGAAAATGTGGGTGCTGTCTCATCACCAATTTCTCTCATTGGCCTAACAAGAAGAACACACTTACTACTGGACTGTCTATGACAGTGTTGCTGGAACTATTTCTATCTCAGAATTAACACAGTATATGAAATACAGAATATGGACAATTAGCATTACGTACACTTGCTAATGTAGTTTTATGATAACAGTTATCTTAACCGAGGCAACAATATGAAATATAAATATGATATGATATAAATGTATTTATAGATTATGGTCTTGACATGCTCTATATGTAAAGTGTCTTGAGACAACTTTGTTATGATTTGACGCTATATAGATAAAATTGAATTGAATTGAATTGAATTGAAATGGCTGGTGCAAAGTGTGTTTAACAAGCTCGCGAGTCTCACACTCTCCTCAGTCACTCAAGTTTGTGCTCCAAAACAAAACAGTGATGTAGCACGTACCCACAGTGGGTGCATTACTGTATATTAATGTATTCCTTTTATTATTCATTTTAATTATCTAAATGACTATATGTTTTTATGCTATCAGTTTAGCTGTTCTTACCTTGCAATGTTTTTTTGATGGGGTCAAAAAAAAAAGTACTGTATTCTGTCAGGTTTTAAGTCCCCTCAGTCTGGCAGCAGTTACATGATTTTAGCGAAGAAGGGGATTTCCAGAATGTCCCAGGGGTTCTTTAGGGGTTTACAAGGGACTGGCATACAAAATAAGGAAGAACTTTATCAAAAAAGTGAGAACATGTTTTTGTACTTTATTTCATTGCAGCTGTTTCGATTTCTCAGTGGCAGCACAGATTACAGTGGAGGCAGCAGAAGAAGATGTTTATCTGATATTGTTTTTGTATAAGCTTATTCATTTTCATGAACTAGATAAACTGTCTGATGTGTTTCTCAACTAATGGTCAGACTCTCTACTGTGTGACAGTTAATTCAGTTCAATATGCGCCCTTTTTTTCTCTGTTGCCTCGCAGAGATGTTACCTTATTTACAGCTGCTATACAAAATGTGCACAGGACTTATGTTATTTTAAAACAAAAACTGCAAAAGCTAAAAGAAATGTATCCAGTCCTTAAATTCTGGATGAAGGGAGGGAAAGGAAAGACCCAGGGAGAGGAAAAAAGGGAAGGGAGGGTAGTGCCAGGGGGGACAGAGGGGAAGAGGAAAGAAAAATAATAAAAGATTGGAAGAAGTGTGGGATAGGAAAGGAGGGAGCAGAAAATAAAGAAAAGAGTAAAAGGATTGAAAAGAACAGTTGTCACTGGGGAAAAGAAGAGAAAACTGTCTGTCTCTCTCTCCATTAAATTTCACAAATTAAAGCGGTATTATCTTGAAATATTTAAAGGTTAGATGAATGTCGATAATGGATCTCGACAGCCATTAAGCTATAATTGCTCTCTAATGTAGTTAGTGAAAGACATGGGATACAATTTTGCAGCAAACACAGAGGGGGTGAGAGAGAGGGAGAGAGAGAGAGAGAGAGAGAGAGAGAGAGAGAGAGAGAGAGAGAAGTGGAGGGGGAGGTTAGTTTCTATTTATTGATTTTAGTCACAGCCTCTGATTTAAACCAGAGCTGTTGTTCTCTGCATTAAGTCTTAACGAGGCAAAAACAGAGCATGATTAACTATTCACAAAGAGAGAGAGGGGTGAGAGACCTAGGAAGAGAATGAGTGAAAGAGAGTGGTTCAAATGTGTGTGTCTGTGCTGAGGGGTTGCAAAAAACAGAATAAAAGACATTGAAAGACACTGAGTTTCAATATAAAGGCTCACCAGAAAAGAAAAGAAAAGAAAAACTTATGCCTACCTTCAAAGAAAGCTGCAACATGTTGCTTTTAACAATTACCATGACATAATTTTTTCAGTTGAACAATCAGTTATTTTAAAAGAGTAATGGCTCCCACTCAAGTTTTCTCACAGTAAATCCTTAAGAGTTCTGAGATGATCAGTGATATATGAAACTAATCAAACAATCTCACACTCTCATGGTCATTTCTGTCCCTTATTTTAAAATGTTTCTTTGCTTATGATTTCATCAGTTAAACTTAAATCAATCACCAGCATGAGGTAAAAGTCACCTGGGAGGAGTTCACCAATCAGAGGACACTAGAAGGAGTCCTGCATGTGCACTATGTTTCTGCATGTTGTGCATGAGCATGTGCATCCTCTTGTCCTTGCCGATATAAAAAAAACAGGGAACAATTCTTGAAAACATTCCTCACTATAACAGGCAGTGGTAGTTGTATATAGTAATACATAACAGTAGTAGTATGTTAATAAATGTCTTGGGGTGGTGATAGGAGGTGTACATATCGTATTATAGAACAATTTCAGGTCTTAAAGGTAGAGTCTAAAGGTCGGTTTACACCAAAGATTTGCGACGCAATGAAACGGTTGCAGGTAAAGTTGCAGCAGTGTATACTGGTCTGTCTCAGCTTGACTCAAGCCGGCTGAACTTGTCAAGTCACCAGAGGCTAGTTTTAGAATGTAAGGCATGTCACTTATTTCAACAGCCAATCAGCTTGTAGAGACGTAAGTGCTTTACTTTTCACGTTTGAAGAAATAACCAGAGACAGTTGAGAGAGCTTTTAGATTCAGTGTCTCTGATGTAACATGAGCTTACAGTAAGCAAAAGCTGTTCCTGAACCTCACTACAACGGCAGCGCTTATCTTTTTGCTGGACTTTATAGCTTTTATTAGTATAATTGTAAAAGAATGAATTGGTGCATGCAGTCCCATTTAAGTTTGCATTATGCCACAAAGTTTGTTATCTGCAAGGCATACAAAATCCCGCCCACCCCCTAAAAAGCCGGCAAACATAGTGTTGTTGCTATGGAAACAGTACGCTGTCTCATGTAGTTGCGGCGGTGTGAACTGATAGATTGTAGAATGTTGCATTGCAAGCAGTTCCGAGTGTCAAGTCGTCTCGTTGCGAATCTTTGGTGTGAACTGGCCTTAAGAACCACAGCGCAGACACTAAGTGATTAAGTGTCCTTGCTCTTCTCTGCTGAATTTCTTGGGACAGTTTGATCTATTATGGGATCTGAGTATGATGAATATGAAACAATGTAAGAATCGAAAATCACTGATAACACTGATTTGTTTGAAGAGCTCCAGAACCATAACAGGCTTGAGTCCCAGCATATAAGTGTGACTACTGTTAAGATACATATTTTAAATTGATGTGTTATGAACATGTTCTCAATCATTTTGAATAAAAAAAAAATTTTTTTGGCTTCAACAGTTTTGTGTAATGCTACAATATCTTACTTGGCAGGCAAGGTTAGGCTTTAACCCAACTTATGTTATTGTATGTTATATCTGTTCTGAATTTTGGGTTTTGATCACAAGCTTGCATCTTGGTGTTTCACTTTAAAGAGTTTAAGACTTGAACACCTTACCCATACCAGGTACCCATACCCAACCAAGTGGGCCAAATGATTCATGTTTTCTTCCATAGCTGAAGTAGTGAGTGGTAATTACTTAGTAGATTCACCATCAAATATACAATGTAACTGAACATCATGATTGTGTGGTACAAACTGAGTTTGTGGGCGGACAGCCATGAAAAGTGGATTATATTGTGCAACCAACTTTTTAGTCTTTTAAGCAAACAGTGGGGCAGTGATCGTCGGTGAAGTATTTCTTTAAATGCATCAACAATATGGTTCATGCAATGGAAATTTATGATATGAAGAGGCTCCTTAGGTAGGTTTTAATTTTTCAAATTTTTTTTTGACAAAGTGACAGGTCAGGATGTGGTTTCTGAGTTTAATTGTTCAGAAGCTAGTGGGGCGTTTCAATCCATAAACAACCTTTTGACCTGCAATTTTCTGTCTGTGTGTAACGGGAAAATATAGAAACCTGGATAGTCGCTCCTTGAATGTATTTTTATAACATGTGGATGCAACCATACAGATCAGACCTAACTTTTAAAATGACCCTGAATGTGGCGTTTGTTGTTTCTCTGATGGAAGTGAACACATTATTCTTCTTCTGCAGACGTCTAATCAACAAGTGCGGTGACAGTGAGAGAATGTGTACAGTACCATAAATGTGTGTGTGTGTGCATGTGCATGTGTGCGTTTCACTTCTTGTATCTTAGTGTGAGTATGTTGTGTTCTGTGCTCTGTGTTTGTTTGGTTTGTGTGTCACTCTGTGTGAGTCTGTGCGTGTCCCTGCAGCCTTGCACCCATGCAGACATGCTAACTCGTTAGCAGCTTCTCACTCCGAAAAAGGAGGTGCCATCCAGGTGGCAATCCCACGATGCACCTCTCCCCAGTCAGTGTTAATGGTCGCCGTTGGTAACAACCTCGTCAGTGGAGAAAACAAGGAATCTGCATTTTACAGAGGGAGGCTGTACCTTTTTTCATTTTTCCTTTTTTCAGTGTCACCTTTCAATAATCAGTACTAAATACTGAACTAATCAGTAGTTAATCATACGTCATTACCATCTAAATTCTTGGGGAAAAAAAACACATTTTCCAAAATACTAAATTTAAACAGAATAAATGAAAATAACAAGACATTTATGAAAAGACATACATATGAAAATAATGACAGTATTTTACATTTTAAAGAAATACATACATGTATGTATTTAAAGGAATAAAGTAAAGAATGATAGTTTGAAGAAAAACTAATAGGCAACAGACACTTTTTCGTTCACTGTGATGTTGCAGTTTTCAAGATTTGAATATTTTTTAAAGACTCAGCAGGCTCACTGAAGCGACACAACAGGCAGAAACAGGAAGCAGAAACATGTCATGCACTCAAAATATTTTCCTGACATTTAAGCCAGGAAGCGGAAATTTACTCAGAATCTAAAGACTGTTGAGTTCATGGACAGACATAAGCGCCATATGGTATTCAGATTGTGAAGACAATATAATTTACCTGCTGTTGTCTTGCTTTTACTTAACAGAATTGGATTTTATTGATTTGGAAATAAATGATCATTCACATTGAATTTGCATTTTTTTTGTAAGTTTCATCTTTAAATGTTCAGATGAAATTGGCCAGAGAGTATTTTGTTTTAAGATGGCCATTGTTTTGGAATGAGGTGTTCAATGATTACACATATGTGTGGTGTCTGGGTGTCCATATTCTTAAGGCAATGTAGTGCAGAGGAAGAAGATAAGTCAAGGAGGTCTCTGTTGACAGACTTTTAAATAATTGCTGGAAGTGAGAAACATACAAACACATTAGTTTCTGGCTCACTTATTATCAGTTTTTGTGCGTGTGTGTGTGTGTGTGTGTGTGAGAGAGAGTTCATGCGTGCGTTAACACTACAGAGCAAGGTTTTCTTTGTCACTGCATTTACGACAGTCTGGAGATATGAGAACTGTCTTGTCTTAAATATTACTAAAATAATTTTGCAATTAATTGATTAGTTAACAGCCTGAAAATGAATGGACAACCGTTTTGACAATTGATTCAATGGAAAAAAAAATTATATCATATATATATATATCATATATATTTTTTATATATTTACATAGAGAGAGAGAGAGAGTTTCTCAAATGTGAAGATTTCTTGCTTTTTTTTATGTTGTTGTATATCATTGTAAGAGGAACATGTCTGAGTTTGAAACCGTCACAAAACAAATCATTTTACAAGGTCACTCAGTGATGGGTGTCACTGTTTAATGAGATTTTATAGGCTAAATGATTGACCAATCAATCAAAGATGCCCTGGTCTACATACCCTGCTTTTTACCAATTGTACAGGTTCCCCCCCCCCATCTCGCCGTTGAGCAGTGTGATTGTACAATTTCCCTCACTGATGCTGTCAAAAGATCCATTTTCCACTCAAATTGTTGTCTCAGATAGTGATGACCACCAATTATTATTACATGGGTGGTATTTTACATTGTGCCTACTTATATTCCAGTCTTTAGACTGCGATGATTAAAATGTGAACTACAGAACAGACAAACCAGAATGTCTTAATATTACTTTTGGCTGTATTGGCAGGTCAAATTTATCATACAACAATATTTTAGCTTTCAACTAAATACCTGTAAATCTAATGATATTCTAACAAGTTTTAACTGTACTGTGTTTTGAGCTACTTAACAAATTTTAACCTGTTAAAAGGAGCTAGCTAAATGGTGTAAACATAAAAAGATAAACTTGCCAAACATAACTGAGTAGTAGTGTCATCATAAACATAAAAGCATTCTGAAATTAGCATTTAAATTAAGTTATTTCCATACATAAGAACAGCCTTACAGAGGGGCCAGTATAGCTGTTTTTTTGTTCTTTCTCCATTTTACCAAGTACACCTAGTTCATATCTAATTTATTTAAACCCTGATCACAAGCATTTTAAAAGTAAGCACCCAACCTTTTTGAAATAAAATGTGCAATGCATTATCTTATTTATCAACTGAAATGCTGCTATTAGATGCATTTAACATGGTGACTGTGTTTGTAATAACCACTGAGCGTGAGAGTGAGGACTGAGGATGTCATGTTCAGTATTTGGTGCCTCATCGTCAGCAACCTCAGAAGGAATAAAGTGTGGCACAAATGGAAGCAATCTGAATCAGCTGCTGTGAATTGTTTGTTTCTTCACAGAGTGATTCTGTGTGACTGACTTCTCTGTAAGTGGCTGCTAATTCTGTTTCGGTTTCAGCGGTCATCTGTTATTAGTGGGTTGGACCTTAGCTGATGGAAGTCACCTGAGCCCTGCTCTCACTTCCCCATCACCGCCACAAACCAACTGCTACATAACTAATGCACAGGGTCCTTCCTGTACAGGTGCATTTGGTGTGAGAGTGTGTGAGTGTGTGTGTATGTGCAGCTATTTTTAATCCAATCCCAACCGCGAAGATTCATGACACCTAAATTCATCATGTCAGACGGTTGTAGCTGCAGCAGCAGCACTTTTTTCTTCTTTATTCAGACCAGAGTCTCACAGTTGGAGATGAAATAATCTGGAAAATTTTATGTCATGTTTTGTTTCTTTTTCAACCATCAGAAGATATAATGAATGTAAGACGTGGAATGAATTATATGTAGAATGACTCTTGCTACTCTACAGTAAATGTGACATCAAACCAAAAGCTATCAAGTTTTAAAATTCATTGATTTGTGGTGATTTCTGGGTAAAAACTTGAGAACAAGGGTTTCTGCTTGTAAAGGATTTTAAAATGGTCTCAGGTCCCTGCTTTCCTTTGAAAAAAGCAACAGATCCTCTTTAGATTTCTCTCTGCTGTTTCATAAAAGCAGCTGTCACCTTTTCCTGTTGCTGATTTCTTATTTTTTGAAGTGAAGTGAGTGAATCTAGCCGTTTCCTCTGCGGTATCAGCAGGAGGGGCGTGACTGGAGGACGAGAGTTGAGAAAGAGCTGATAGGAGTCGAACCCCTCTGGCTCGAGCGCTCAGTCATGTTTACACTTGACGACAGGACGCCATGAAAGAGCGAGGAGAGGCGGAAGATAAAAGGGAAGAAGAAAGAAAGTAAAGAGGGGGGTTATGAAGGGAGAAAGAGGGGGAGGAGCAGAGGGAGGAGGCAGGGAGGTGAGGGAAAGAGGAGAAGAAAGGGACGAGGTATAATACAAGAAAGAGAGGTTGTTTTTAGTGTTAATGGAATCAGATAAAGGTGTGATTCGGGATGAACAGAGTCAGTGTGGCAAATTTAACCTTACAGACTCACGTTAAAGTTTCATTAGAGGCCTCAGGTGAACCAAACCTGCTGCTTTTTAGGAGAACAGCAGGTATTATAAACAACATGTACAAAACAAGCTCTGTCTCACTGGTCATTTGACTTGTTCAGTTGCAAACCTTAAAATTACCTGATCAGAGTACCTTTACTGTTGTAATTTACTGTAGCATGAACCTAAATGAAAAAATGATCAGTTGTAATTTAATGTTTGGAAATACAAGTGATTTTTCGATATTGTCATCGATAAGAAATGGACAGGTGGGACAGGTAGCAGGGAGGATCCACCTGCTTATGTGTTTAAAAAAATGAGGGGAAACATTTGCCACTTCTTTCACTGCTGTACAAGATGGAGTGCTGTTTTTTATTTTCTCCACTAATTAAACGCAGATGTCAAGGTACAATTCTCTGAGCTTGTTTAGCGCAGCACAACTGTTTCCTGATTTACTTTCTAGGCTTCTCTGCACTTGTTGAGAGACCACTTCGCTTCTCCTCATCCAACCCACTGGACTTTCTCCAGTTTAAAAAATCTCTCTGCTCCTCTCTCGCGTGTTCTCTCTCTCTGTATGATTAAGCTCACTCGTCCCTCTGCTTGCATTAGCTCTAAGCTGGCAGGTGTCTATGAGATAGAGTTTTTGAAAGCCAACAAACACAAAAACCTCCACAGAGAGAAAGAAGCCTTAATTGAATTGTCAAACACAAATCTACCCAGAGACTCAGTTTTGACAAAAACTCATCTAAAACACTGCCTGTCTGTGTCAGCATGACTGTCTCACTGCCTCCACCTGCCTATCTGTCTGTTTGACTGCCAAAGACTGTTATAAGTTTTTGGGGGGGTATCCAATGATGACCCATAGAAAAAAGGGTTAGACACAGGCATTTACCTCAAGGGAGTAATTCAAAGTGTTTTAAAGTTATATTCTGTGCTGACAAGCTCTGAGAAAAATGTAAAATTTCAGTGCCATTTCAGCTGCCATCACGGTCCAAAACCAACTTTTCAGCTGATAAAAAAAAGTATTACATAGTTGGAGAATATAATCGGAGATTCAAAATTTTTTTTAATATATAATTTCCCAATTAATGATTGACACTAAGCATTTACTTCTTCCAAATGTAACTATGTAAATTAGCTGGCAGTTGAAGTGTCTGTCGCCCATGATAATGGGAGCAGAAGTGACACCTAAATTACACTGAAATTAGCCATTTTTCTTTGTATCACACACAAAGTAACAGGAGGAGGAGCTTCAGTGATTTTAAAACCCACAGCCATGATCTAGTGTTTATCTGATCACTGATCAGTGTATCTGCTGAATAATCTCTGCAGGTTTGGGAGTGCCTTTAAAGGGACTTTAAAGAATGAAAAACTTTCCTCTTGCTTGTAGTCACTACATTCTTTTCATCTGTGTGTTATATGTGACATTAGTTCTAAGAGTTAGCTGCTATCGTTGCAAATTGGTCCGGATAGCTTAATTACGCAAACTGTACCTCTTGCTATTTACCAGACACCTTTAGGTGCAATCCCAGAGGTTGGCAATTAGATATATTAAGGCAAAAGTGCAAATATGACTACTGTTTGAGACAATTTAATTGGGGTCATTTTGCATTTAAACCAGCCTTTTTCATGCCTTGGTGCTGACATCTGTTTCCGTAGTATTACGTTTTGGGTTAGTTGATCTGTCCTTCCCATTTTTGTGAATCTGATATCACAGGGATGTCTGGGGGGAATTTATCAATTCAGATTTGACACAGAGGTCACTTGAATTTGAGGAACAGGTCCTGAATGACATCAGTTTAATGTTGACAATCCTCACCACTGGCGAGAGATGAGTCTCCGGCTGAGACCCAGAGACCAAACAGCATTGTTTTGCAGTGGAAGAGCTTGCAATCACCAAGACTGAAGGAGACCTGTCAGATCAGGAGCACAACTAAGAGCATACTGATGGTTGTCTTTGTCTTTTGTAAGGTTTGGGCATTGTAATTCGTTCCCCAGGGTTAGACTATTAACCCTGACTACTAACTTACAAGTTTTTTACAGTCTTTACAGTCTTGGCCCCCTACATTGTACAATCTCACTGGATTTGAGCCACCTGTGACTTCTTTCTTATTCACAAAATGAAGCTGAGGCTATAAGGTCACTGATTTGAAAATTTGAAGGAGACCTGGCACAGTTTGCACAAGGTGCTTGATGCACTTACGGAATAGGACTTAACAGGTAGAATTTCAAGTGGTAGGAGCTCTGGAAAGCATGTGTCGCTACTCAAGGGACTTACTTTGAAGAGGGTAGTAGCCAGATATTGTTGTTGTTTTTTATTGGTACAGTCACAGAACTTTTTGATTGCACACTGTTTATTTTTTTTACTATTTATTTTCGGACAGACACTCTTATGAACAGACTGGTTCATCAAAAGATACAACCATGAAGTGGTAATTCTGCAATAGTTTAACATCAGAAACTAACCTGATCCACCTAACACTCATGTTTTATTAATAGCAGTGTGATGCTTTTGCTGCTCTACTGTTGTTAGCTATGCTGCAAATATGTAGCGAGTAGTCATCTGTCAATTTGTTATTTTAAAGAGAGAGGAAAATGAAAATTTAATCTTTAATCAATATAGTTATACAAAAGGCATAAAATGTAGGAAGTGCAGGCATTCTTCCTCTAGTAAATTTGGCACTTAAAAATAGCTTTTGCGCCACCCTGTGGACCGGAGTAGACCCAACAAAGGTATGGATTCAGTGAAAAAGAACATAATAGATTACATTTAGACTTGTGAAATGACTGACAGAGATGTTTATGTATATATTTATGTATATATTTATTAAAATACATTATCATTTTCTTAAAAATATTTGTGAAATGATATAAAATAAATATGAAATAAATAGATCCTATTTTTGATTTACAGAATTCATGATTTTAACATTCTCTGTACTTTTCAGTGATGTTTCCCAAGCCTTAAATATTTGGTTTAAAGTGACCTACGGGACAAGTACATCACACTAGCTTCATTTGTTTCTACTCAGTATTACAAGATTTTTTTTTTGGTTTGAGTTGCGTGCAGTATTTTTACATATGTGTATGTATATATTTATGTATGTAGTAAATTAATAGCAGAAAGTGGTGCTTCAATGAGAAATGGCAATTTTTTAACACTAAAAACAAACATTTTTGGTAAAATTAGTTGCTGTGATGCCCATATGTAGAAGGCTGCAGGAGTTTAGATAAAGCTGCTGAAAACATGAAATGTTTCAGTCATTATTCCACAATCATGTCACTATTAAATCAGTTACCACTTCAATAAACCCCATTTCCCTTTTTTTCATTCTGCTTACAGCTAGTTTCCAGCCAGCCTGTGGCTCTGTGCCTTCATGTGAATTGTTCTCACTTAGTCTTTATAAAAGTTTTGCTAACTCTGCTGCTTTTTAGCTTCCGACCAGTTTGCACACAGATTTTTTTTCCTTTTTTGTATGAGTTCCCTTTTGTTCCTCTGGTTGTGATGGTGTGTAGAGATCTAAGCCACAGTTGGCTCAACTTCACATGGGCCTGTGTGGAGAGACGAGAGGGTTTGTCAAAGGAATCGCCTGCGCTGCTTATTCTTCCTCCACCACAGAGATGGAAAAAAACAAAAAACAAAAACAAAACAAAAAGGAACAGCCTTCTTATTATCAATATTAATCTCTCTTTTTGGAAGGGCCTCTGTAGGCTCTGAGCTCGGCTGTCTTTAAAAAAAACACATAACGTGGCTGATTCAAGAAAATCATGTTTGAACTTGCTAATGTTTTTCTCTCTTACTTTTTTGTCCCTCCCTTCTTCTCTCTGTCTACATGAGCTATTCTCACTCTTCATTTAGCGTGCCATTAGCTCTCCAAGCTGTTGTTTGTTTTCCTGCTTTAATGTCCTCTTTTTGAACAAAACTGTGGAAAAACAAGCAAAAAAAAGTTACTGATACATAAAGCATTTGCACTTTTTTTGGCATGTGTGTATTTGCCTCTCAGCATGTGTTGGTTGCTGCAACTGTATGTGGTTACAGGGTTTGCCTGTGTATCTGTGTGTGTTTGCATGCTATGGAAAAGTATGTGTGTGTGTATGTGTGCGTGAGGGCACTGGCACTAAACTTACTTGGGTCCAGATGTTCTAATTATAGAACAGCTCTGCTGCCTAATGACAGGAAACGCTGGCCTTGGTGTGTGTGCGGTGTTTTGTGTTAGTGTGTTAGTGTGTGGGTGTGTGTGTGTGTGTGTGTGTAGACATAATATTCTAACAGACACACTGACACATTGACTGAATGTGCGTGAGACAGAAACATGAATGAAATTCCTGTCATTAACCTCTTGAACCAGGGTTTCCACCTTAAATTTTCCTTGAAGTAGCTTTAGAGTTTGAGTTAACTATACTTGCATTTCAACAGCAAATTATTTTGTCAAAAATATTTTGAAGGAACCTTAAATGCAGTGTGAATTACAGAGGTGACATTTATATACTTAGACTTACACTTGCACTAATACTGAGCTGTTTGAAGATGTCAAAATGATGTCAGTACTAATTTTAAATATTGTATTTACATGAATATGCATATAATTAACCATTTCCCTTGGCGTTAAACAATAAAAGCCAAAGCTCTCAAAGCCAAGAACTTATCACCATGCATAGTAAGGTTAGTTTAGACCACTGAGATTTTTCGATGAGGGTAAGCTTAAATTCATAGTTGAATTCTTAAAAAAAAGAAGTTTTCTGCTTAACTCTTGATGACAATGTAAAAAAAAAAATGCAAAAGAAAATTTGCTTCATAAGAAACATCATGCCATCTAGATTATGTTTTTACCTGCATGATGTGGTAAGAGTTTTAATAAACACATCCTAAAAGCTGCAAAATGTTTATGCTCTATGTATCTGCAAAATATACACTATTTGCCACTAAAGCAAGATATAGTTTTATTAAACCACTTGGTTAAGGACAGGTACAATCTATCACAATGAAAACAAGCCACACATCTCTTAGCATCGTACCCTGACGAAGACAAAACAGCAAACAAAACATTATGTAAATAAAGCCTGGTGTACAGGAACAGAAGTGTACAGCATGTTTAACTTTTGATGGAGATGTACTGCAACTCCCAGCATACTGCATCTCCCTGTGTGTGCTCTTAAAGTAGGGAAAGATCTAGGCCTAGGTTCAAGAGACCGAAAAGGTTGGGAACTTAAAGCATGCGACAGGATGCATTTGCTTTATTAACATTTCACTTGAAGAGGATATTTCTCAAAACTAAACCAAAAGTACTCTAGTTGCCCAAAACTAAATCAGAGAACTGAACTCTATGTGAGAGATTTGAAATCTTGACTCTGGTTGTAAAGTTCTTCACCATGAGACACAACTTATTAAGAATGCAGGGAAAGTTTGTCTGTTGAAAAGAGCTAATTTATACAGGTTTGGTTGTACTACCTGAAGTGGTAGGACAACTATGCCCACTGTTTTCCAACAGTTTATGCGTCCCAGGTGGGAAAAAAACATGTTTGCCCCTTCATCCTAGGTCACTGTTTCCTGATCCTTATTGCCTCCATAATCCAATGAAGTTATCTTTGTTTCTTTAAACAAATGATCTTGGCCCTTTCCCAATTGACACAAGGTGAAAAGTTAACATACCAATCTGTAATAAGGTTGTTTAAAGTAATAGTTTAATCAGTTAGACTAAAATAATTTTTTTAGACTATTACAAAGGCTTGATATGTGCCTATGACAGCAATCGTTGCATTACCTTAAAGAAGTCCTTGACACTGCCTTGCAGGCTTATGTTTTTTCAAATGGAGCATGTGTTAATATATGAAAACAAAAAAGGAAATAAGCTAGCTAATACAATTTTTTTTCATACCTTGTAGAAGAAGGTTGATCTGTGTGTAATAATGAGCAAGTCACCAGAAAAGGCTCTTTTCCTCTCCTCCTAAACAATCACTTGTTTTCTTGTGACCTTTTGTGGACTCTTTTTTTTTATGTTCTTACTAAAAGTTGAGTTTATTCAGTTAGTGTATTCAAATAAAGAAACTTCAAGAATCCATCAATAATACCAACGAATCACAACTTTATATAAGGTGCAGATATTTGTCCTGTGTCCACAAAAATCTATTTTGGTGTCATCTCCATGTTTGTTTTTTGTTTTTTGTTTTTTGATTTGGTGATGGTCATTTCGGTCCTTTTTTGCATGTTACTATGGCAACAAGATGTCAATCGATGTGTCATCTCTATCTTCATCTCCAAATGTCCTCATGATCAGAACTCAGTAGCCATGGAGACAGAGGGAGAGAAGAGCTTTGGGTATCAAGGTTCAGATGGAGGTCCTGTCTGCTGCTGTGCCTTGCTCAAAGGCAGCCCTCAGGCAGCTTTCAGATGGAAAAAAGGATGCAAAAGAAGGAAAAGTGAATTGAAGAATGGAAAGGAGGAGAGATGACAGAGCAGGAAGGGAAGGTATGCATGGCAGAGGAGGAGGGGAGAGGAGGGAAGGAGAAAGTGAAAGGAAAAAAGCGAGATTAGGTATAACAGCAGCGAGAGCTTGGATGGAGTGAATGTATAAAGACATGAGAGAAGAAAAGAAGACTGGAGAGAAATGAAGAGCAGTAAGAGAAGGATTGCAGGGAGCAGGTGAAGTAAGGAGACCTAGGACAAGATGACAGAATAACTACAACAACATGAGAAGAAAAAGGGTAAAAGAAGGAAATACATATAAGGAAAGAACAAATTAGGGAGGAAAGAAAAGATGTATTAAAGAGAAGAAAAAGAAAAGTCAAATTAAAGAAATGTAAGGGAGGAAGAGCACAAGAGAAAGAGCACAAATCATGTAACAAAACAGGACACAGGCAACTTCCTGAATGTGATCATTACATCACTTCCGCTGGTTCACCAGCAATACACACACACACACACAAACGTTGTTTTCACTTTTGGGGCCATTAAATAGATATACTGTACGTCTATTTCAAGGAGACTCTACCTGACCATAAGCACTGTCTGCCTAACCCTAACCCCTAACCCTAACCCTAATTTGAAACCAACTTTAACCTTAACATATCCCTGAGGTTTTTGGACAATTTCCCACAATTTTGTCATCATAATTAACAGTAATGCAAGCAAAAATAATTAAAAAAAGGTTCAATTCAAAATTTGAAATGGACATTAGCATCAATATTCCATGGTATCCATCTGTCCATCTGCCCCACGGTGGATCTTTGCCCACCCCTAAATTGGAGACCCTCAGACCTAATCCTAACCTTGTCCTAAGTCTTCACCCTAAAATTTAATATGCCATTGAGACTTTCATGGGGCAAGTCCCCACAATGTGACTCTGTTAGTAGATGAATGTCCCCATAATGTGAGCAATACACATCTGTACACAGTGGGATTGTGGTGTTAGACAGTTTAAGCAGCTTTAAAGGAGAAGATACAGAGACGTAATCTGACTCTTAATTCTTACTCTCATTTTATGTGTTTGTTTGTGTGTGTGTGTCTGCGTGTGTCTGTGTGTGTGAGGGGTGTGTGGATG
Organism: Acanthurus leucopareius; assembly: GCA_029814765.1. NCBI lineage: Eukaryota > Metazoa > Chordata > Actinopteri > Acanthuriformes > Acanthuridae > Acanthurus > Acanthurus leucopareius. The sequence goes on from JAQMCX010000025.1 coordinate 2,993,626, forward strand.
TGTGTGTGTGTGTGTGTGTGTGTGTGTGTGTGTGTGATAAACAAAGATAATAAAAAGAATGTGGTTCAGTGAAAGTACAAAAAGCTATATAAGCATTATATAAAATGATTATATTAGATCTTTGTGTCTGTGACGTCCTCTGTGTTTTTTGTCACCCATCTCATTGTCATGTCCTTGTCTTTTGTTTTAGAATGCAGTGTTGTGATAACGGTTTCATATTTTTACAAATAGCAACTTCTCTCTTCTATTGTTTTCTCTTCTGCTTTTCTTGTTTCCTTTCCTCATAACTTCCCTTTTTGTTTCCTCTCCTTTTTTTCCTCTGTCTCCTTGTTTCCTCCTTTCCACTACCCATCTGCCTCCTGTTCTCTTGGCTCCTTATGCCACTTAGATGAACTGACCTGTTGGTTGTTACTTGAACTGTTTAACATGTAAATAGTTTTGCCAATTCATGTGTATGTGTGGGCTGTGGTCAAGTCTTAGCCTTTTTTTCCCTTATGCTTTTCATGTTTATCTTGTGTTCAGGTTTGATGCTTGGACTCTGTGGCTTCATATCTTCTCAGTATGCATAAATGTTTGACTGAAATAACCTTTTCAAGTAGTCTGAATTTGAGTTTTGCTTTCATTTGTTAGCCTCTCTTCCTGATGGGTTCACAGTCATCACCTCTCAATCACAAAGTGTGGACAAACTGTTAGGTTAATGTTTTTGAATTTATGTTAATTCCTTTTTTATTTTTCTGTGAGTGGTGCTCTCTCTGTAGAGTAGTAGCTATCATTGCTCATGCTAGTTTCATACTTCTTACTATGCTAGTATGGGTTTAGATCATGCTAACAGCATGAACATATAGTTGTGATGTCAGCTGCAGACCTCTTAAAGAATGTTTTGTCTGGTCTGTGGACATAATCTCTGTTAAAATAAAAGGCTTCAGTTGAAGATGCTCACTTCTGTTGAATAATTCAGTTATTAAACAGGTAGCTCTGTACCTTAAAATTCTGGCACTGCAGTAAGTAAAAATAGCATTTAAAACAGATTTACTTAGATGTGGCAATCTTTTTGTCCACTTGAGCAGTAAAAAGTCGTAAAAATTTTCATTTTTTAAAATAATACAACAAATAAACATAACTTTACAAGGTTTTTGTCTGAAATTTTTTTTTAAATATAGCTGTAAACTGCTAAAGTAATAGACTTATATAAAGAAAATTTATTGACTTTGCATTCACACAGATAACTTGTGGAAGTTCCACCTTCTTTATTACAGTCAAAGTTATTTTTGAGCAGCACCTAGGGACAAAAATATAAAAAAGGTTCTTATTAAGGGGAAAATGGTGTTGTTATCCAGAAAAATAAAGAAAAAATAATAGTAGTACAAAATAATAAAAAAGAGATAGCATCTACTAAATAAGATATTATTTGATTTTTATTTGGAGTTACAGCTCAGTTAAGTTTCATGTCAGTTCCAATAAATGTTCAAAGCTGTTATAGCTCATTGTGGCTGCCGTTGTTTCCATGGGAGTTGTAGTGTCTAAAATGGTCCCAGGTGGGAAGGTCTAAAACTGTTTGATTCACAACAGAGTTTGGCAGACAAAGAGTCTTCAGAGTAAATATGATGATTTTAAAACCACTAGAGTCTCTTTTTCATCTTGTTTAAAAATGAATTGTTTCTATATTACCATTCACACAGAGCTCTTTATATTTTTTGATACATTGTGATTCATCTGTTGTGTTTCACTCAGTCTTTATAAATAGCCAAAGCCCAAATGTCAGCATCTAAATACAGTTTCCTTTAAAGCAAATTAAAGCAGATTAATACACCTAAGCAGATCTGACACACACACGTACACATGCTTTTTGATATGTTTGTGTATGTGCATGCGTTTTTGTTTCCCAACTTTTTTGCATGAAACCTAACCTTGTTGGGACCAGTTCTACTAATACGGACCAATGCCTGGTTCAAATGTGGCAAAACATCGTTTTTTGAGTTCCTTGAGAGGTTGAGAAAAGGATAGCAGTGCAGAGTTGTGTGTGTGTGTGTGTGTGTGTGTGCTGGGGTCTGAGGCAGGCCTACAGTTAATTATAGAGTCGGTTGAAGACAGGTTTGAAACAGTGGGGCTATAGAGCTCACACAGGTGTACACACAAATACACACATATACACACACACAAAGACATACTTACTATTCTTGCAGCTTGACCACTATTCTTAATTCTGTCAAATCAGAGACCATTTTTTTTATCAACATCAGTGCATGCCTTACTGTTGAT
>JAQMCX010000025.1:2997503-3020913 GCA_029814765.1 Acanthurus leucopareius
GTGTGTGTGTGTGTGTGTGTGTGTGTGTGTGTGTGTGTGTGTGTGTGTGTGTGTGTATGTTTGTGTGTGTGTGTGTGACAGACAGAGAGAGAGAGAGAGAGAGGGGTATGCATGTGTGCTTTTAGTTATGTTTTCCTGCTTGTGTAACTTCTCTCTCTCTCTCTCTCTTTCTCTCTCACTTACTCTTGCTCTTTCTCTCTGTGTCTCTCGCTCTCTCACATTTTTCACCCTCTCCTTTTCTCTTTCTGTCTCTTTTTCTCTTTCTCTCTCTCTTTCTTTCTCTCTCTCTCTCTCTCTCTCTCTCTCTCTGGTGTAATTTATAGCCCTCAATCGGTGGCCTTATCAGGTGCAGGACACATGGATGCCTCCTTCTCTCCTCCCCCTCCACATCTTTCAACTCTTGTGCACCGACTTTTTCTCCCCTCCTATTCCTCTCCTCCCTCTCATCCAATCTCTCCCCCCTCTTACTTCTCAATACAGAAGGATGCTTTCTTTAATTGCTGTCCTCCTGATCCCCCTCCCTCCCATCTTCACCTACACATCCCCTGCTTTTGGACCTTATACCTTCAAACTCACCTACTCTACTTTTATTTCATTTTCCTTCACTCTCTTTTCCCAACTTGTTTCCACACAGACTGATGAAAACTTAGGTTTCACCAAAATGTAAAATGTACTATAGTATCCGTAAACAAAATCCCTCCAACTGTATAGTAGAGTATCACAGTACATAACAAATAAAGCATACGTAGTAACAAACGGCCATATGTCTGTCAACATGATCAAGTGGTTGTTCTTTTGATCAGACTGCTCAGGTGTGTGTTCCTTACATCCAAACAATCAGTCTGTGTTCCCTGAAACCCCTTATTTCTCATAAATGTTGTACAAGTGTGTGTTCTCAAAACCCAGATGACTGTAAGTGGTTTTTTGCATTGGATATCCATTCCCTTAAATACCTAAATGACTGTTTGATATGCAGTACTGAAGATAAATTTCATATCAGCTAATCTAAATAACATTCAAATGCTTTTTGACAATCTTCACTAAATCCAAATTAAATCTATTCTTTTTTTAAAGCAGGTAGCAAAAACATACCTTTGTTGTGATCACAGCGTCTGGTGTGACTCCAAAAGGTTTTTATACTAAATGAATCCATCTATTTCTATTGAGCTAAAGCTATTATACACACACTCAGACACAGATTACTGACATTCCAAATGACTCTACAATGAATGTAAGCTGCTCACTATACACACTGTCACAATGGATATTCTATTGAGGAGAGATTTGTGGACTACAATGCATGAAACAATGGTCAATGTATGTGTGCATGTGTGTACCGGAAACTGACAAACCGCGTTTGCACATTTTAGTCAACCTGGATGAACTGATCTACCTATCATGTACAAAATACATCCCTCCCTCCCTCTTTCTATTGATGTCAGCAAGGGTTGCTTGACCTCTGTCTTTTCCAATCAGATCGCCTATTTAAAGCAACTACTAGGAACTTGCATTTTGTGTTGATTCTGGCGGCCCTTGTGGACAAAAGCAGGAGTGTTTTTATCATAAGGAGTAGGATTTATTTAAGATCTATATGCACGATGTAAGCAATGAGATAATGTATCTATCTGAAGATATGTAGGTATGGTTATCTATTGAAAGACCAACAGAGATTGACTAAAATTTTTGCCTATGCTCTATCTCTGTATTATTCTTTTGTTGTTCTATTGTTCTTCAAATAAAATCAAATCTTTTTCTTTATCTTGGCTGATCCTGCACCAGTATCAGCCACGGCTGCAAAATATAACATCAGAAATATAATAGAACAAAAAAATCCTCCTGTTTTCTTTAAGCTAACTCTATAGCTCAAAAGTATGACTTTATAACTATTGAAACAGACAATCTTTTCGCTGATGGTCTTGTGTGATTATATCGGTCGTGTTTCACATTGGTCTCGTGTAGAGCCACCAGTGTTAACTGGATGCTGTTTCATTATAACATAAAAAATTATACCTTTTTGAATAACAAAACAGGTTGCCTGTCAGTGTCATATGACTACTACAAAAATAAATCATATGACAGTTTGCTGATCAGCCACCGCTATGGTAAAGCTTTGCTTAATTTTGGCAACTGAAACTACAAGGATTTTGTCAGGAAAAGATGGGTGTCATTGTTGATAGGACATTGGGTGTGGATTGCTGGGAAAGTCACACTTTCCTTGTTTTGTACTTTCCCATCTCTATCCTGCTTGTAAGATAGAGGTGAACTTATTTATTGTGACAGGTTTATGTTGATGGTGGTTGAATTTTGTAAGTCAATCTGCATCTTTGGTTTAAACTGAAATATCAGAACTTTTTGATGGTTTGCTATGAATTATAAAGCTAACATTCATTTGGTTAGCCCTGGCTTGTCCTCTAACTCCACCATGAGGCTGACATATTTGAGCTGTGAACTATATAAACAACAAATGGTTGGGTTGAGTTTCAGTTTAGCCTACAAACAGTCATATTTCCCTTAAGATGATCCTCCACTGACTTTTCATGTGGTAGCATTATCAGGTCACCTGTGACCTTTGACAGATAGAACATCATGGATGTGGTGTGATGACAGAGGGGATTAGTGGTTTGCAGAAGGCTTAAAGGTCCATTAAATTTCACAGAGACACATTAAAGGCTCTCCAGTCCTAATCAATAATGGTTAATGACATGGAGCAATAAGAGATGAAATGATTTGTGGTGCTGTAGTTGATTATAAACATTGTAGAGCAATATTATATATAGAATTAAGATTTGAAAGAGATGTGATGAGCGTGACAATCACCACATGATTATGTGAGTGATTACATGTGGGTCTGAGGGCTAACGATGGTCACTTTATCAGCGCCTATGTAAACTCGTTTTGTTGAATGAATTTGAATTTTCTTTTGTGTACTCACTTTGCTTCATTTTGAAACTTTTTCGTTTTGCTAGTTGATGTTATTTTTATTGATAATAACTGATAATATGTTGCTGAACATTCTGATTGTTTTCCTAGTATTGACATTTTACATAGTATTTCTGCTTTAAATTATACACTCCTAAACCTTGAAATCTGTAAAGTTTTGTTTTGTTTGCCGCTATCTAAAACTTTCTGTTCCCTTTTCTTTCTCATCCAGATATGGAGGAGAGATCGGGTGCAGGGTCATGGGCAAGTGGAAGTCGTTCCTCTAAGGTAAAAACTAACAGCAACACTACTATCAGTAACCGTTGACTTTAACTTTCAGGGCTAAATGTGATTATTCTAAGCTTTTTCAGTATCATCATAATACTACTATTAAAACTACTACTACCTGCTGGTGCTCTCACTCCTACATCTACTACACTAGGAATGTCCTGACACATTACCGACATAGACTTGTAAGGAAAATTTGGATGAAAAAACATAACATATGTGAGAAAGCAGCTGACTTTCAGTTTAGCTCTATGTCTTTGGTGCATTTACACTTGTTTTTTTTCATATTAAAAAAACCAACCAATCTATAACCAGTAAATAACCAGCACAGAGCTGCATTTGTATATAAAGTGTAAAGGCGTGATATATGGTGGCTTTAACAAAAGTTTGAGGACACTCCCAAAGGCTGGAAATATACTTGCTTTTTAATTCATGATAGTGTTAAGATGATGGCCACCTTGTGTGTCCTTTGTCTTTTAAAAACTTTGGTTGAGCACATCCTTAGACACCAAAACTACACACATGTAAGATTCAAAACAGACAAAAGGCATTAGGAGTGTGGTGCATTATGGAGATGTTATGGAGAGGTCATTTAAACCCCCCCCCCCCCCGCTATTGCTAGTACTTGCCATTATCACAAATTCTTTATTTTGGGTTCTGCTGTCAATCTTTCTGCTTTGATATCAGAATTGACAAACTATGGTAAAAAAAAAACAAAAAACCTCCTAGAGTGTTGCCATTTTTATTGTTTATGCCATGCAAACTATATTCTGCACGGTTTAATTTCTCTGATGTGCCCTCTAGTGGTATCCTCCAGTAACATACACTGTACGCAGGCAAGTTTATGAACAATTCCAGCATGTTTACCTGGAAACCAGTCATCAACCTGAATGTATGATCAAAAAGCAAGTATATTTCCAGCCTAAGAGCTAAACTAGCTTTAAATAAGGTAAGGTCCAGGTGTGATATATGTTTTAGGTGTCTTGTTAGCTATAAAGATGTTGCTGCTTTCAGTTAACATGCTAGCTAAATTTAGCTTACTGCCCAACGGGTGACTCCTATTTCACAAACAGATGTCGGAGTGGCATCAATCTTTTCATTTCTTGGCAACAGAGCAAACAAATACATGTTCCCCAGATGTTGAGCTAATAGTGTGCTCTGTACAGCTGCATTATGAAAGAAAATATAAACATAAAACAGACTAACAAAAGACTCAGATGGAGTGATTCAACAGTGTCTCTACTGATGCTAACACTGCTTGTAGCTACAACTGATAGCACTAATGCTAATAACCCTCTACTGTTGTCTTTATTCTTATCGTAACTGCTTTTGCTGTTAAGAAAACTGACGACTTCTTAACTGCACAATAACCCCTCATCTGTTTCCCTCTCCAGAATTATGCAGATGGGTCTCAGTACATGGCTTCACATGACAGCCTCTCACCTCCATACGCCAACTCCAGGCTAACAGGTACACCACAGGCTGAGTGTGTGAGTGTGTGTGTGTGTGCCGCTGTTGTTATTTTACTGTGTAGTTCTTTTTACCGAACTTGGATCCACTGCTCTGTTGTGTTGTAAACTAAAGGTGTGTGTTGTGTGTGTGCATGTATCCTTGTGTGTGTGTATGTGTTTGTGTATAAATTTAGTGAAACACTATCGTACACTAGAGGAGACAGGTCATCTGGCATGAAATTTCTCTCTCTCTCTCTCTCTCTCGGCCTGCTGTGTGGAAAATGCTTGGCGGTGTGTGCTCATTTACCCATGATGCTCTCTGCCTCTGGCTGTTTCCAATGTGGTGCCAGTTGTGAGCAAATGGCCACTGACACAGATAATCTGCCCCCCCCACACTTAAACTCTCACTCATTTACACACTACACACACATACACGTGGTCACACAGACACATAATCACTCAAACACACACTTGCAGATGTACTAACACACCTATGCACACACACACACACAGAGCTTAATTACCTTTGACTAGATGCATCAAATATGGAAGATGTCCGCTCTCAGACTTTACCTGCTCTCTCTCTCTCTCTCTCTCTCTCTCTCTCTATATATATATATATATATATATATATACACATATATCCTTCTCTATCTCTCTTATTCATTTGTTACTTCATAATATGCTCACTCTTTCTCTTTTGAACATTAGATCATGAACATTTCATGCATTTAACAAACGTGTGTTTGATAAATTGTTTTTGGTTTTACAGTATTTTAGTTTTGTGTTTGTATAGGAGATACAAAGACTAACAACACCATCTGCATTTGTATGTAAAGTATAAACGTGTGATGTATGGTCACCTCAACAAAAGTTTGAGGACACTTTAACAGCTTAAGTCGTTCCACAACTATGAGCATTAATATGCTGCTCTTGTGCACTTAGCCACGAGTACGTGGGGTTGAGGTCAGGGCTCTGTGCAGGCCAGCCAAGTTCTTCCATGTAAAGCTTGGAAAAACAAATCAAAACGGAAAAAAAAAAAAAAAATCATAGCTTTCCTCTTCCTTAAACTGGCCCTGTAAAGTGAGAAGCCCACTACTGTTGAAAATATAAATTCATGCTGTACCAGATTTCCTTTCATTGAAAATAAGGAGTCTACACCAAACCGCATCAACAGCTTTTATGGTTATATTTTTATTATTAAGAAAAACTAGGCATTTAAGCATGACATTACTGTTTTTACTTTCATTTTTCAGTTTTTGCTTTATTTGCTCACAGCTTACATTGCCTAAAACTAATTCTTGATTGAGCTAATTTTTGTAATTATGCTGAAAATGCGTAAAATCAAAAATAAATAATAAAAGAAACAAAAAGAAATGTAAAACTTTTGGAGTTTTTGGTTCTTTGCTGGAATGATCCATTGTGTGTGCAATGAGTTGTGACAGTGTTGTGATTATGGTATGTAGCTGCAGAGGCAGAGAGAGAAGAGACGAAGCAGAGTCAGAAATGGAAATATTGTATTCTTCATCTGGCACACGGGAGCTGCAATTTACTTTGATAATGATAACACTAAGAGACAGAGACAGCCAGGGATATAGAACACACACTGACACACACGCACAGAGTTTCCCCCACCGCTAACTGAGTTGTAGAAAACATCCTCATCACTGTCTACCTGTGACTGTTGTGATCTGGTTATCTCATGCAGTCTTCCATGTCTGTCGCCTTTGTTGGGAATGTAGTGATTACTGTAACACTACAGAGCTTCATTAATATTAGTGATGGCACCCTGACCAGTTTGAAACATCATGATCCATTTGAACTTACTTCTTTCCAAAATTAGTAGAACACAAATATTAAAAGGGACAACACTCTTTAGAATTAAGAACCGATGCTTAGACTTGATATCCTTGAGTGTCAATCCCCTCAGGCTATGCTGAGTTAAACAACATAAAAAAAAAAAAAGTGTTATCGTCTGTTCTGTGACCAGTTATCCTCTGTGCAGTGGTGTGGGAGTGTAGGCTTATTTGCAGATGCAAATTAACGTCTTTATACTCCCTCATGGCAGGGTTGTACAGCTCTGCTCTGTGTAATTGGCCCATCAGCTGATTGGCCACCACAGCGTGACGTTGGGATGTGTTTCCTCCAAAAGTTGACTCTACTCAAAATTTTTGCTGTAGGGCAGCTGAGTTTTTCAATGTGTATCCCCTGCGGTCCTTACTGCTGCAACCTAATCAGACAACCCACGTAATAATGAATGGGAGAACCTGCATTTTTGCTGCAAAGCCGTATTTGGTCTGAATCAGACCATTCTTTTCTGGGAAACTTCCAGAAAGCAGTCAGCATAAAATTGCGATGTAGGTTACAGCACAGATACCCTTCCCCCTCCCTTTCTTAACCAAAAAGGTTAAACATGAATCTTACCTTTGTGTGTTCTGTATAAATACATTTAACATACTTGGCTTTGAGGTGCGTCACTGCTCAACAGATATGTCGATAGGAAGCATCCAGGATTACATCCAGTGTGAATGAAGTTTTCAACTGTGAGGGAATTTTCCTCTCTTCTTCAGGGGAGAAGAGACCTGGGGAGAGAAATTCCTTCACATCCACAAAAGTGAGGTAGACAGTTTCAAATTGATATATTTTGTTTCTATGTAAGGCAGAAATTAGGTGATTGAATAAGTGGTCAGATTGGCTGAGTAATTAAGGCAGACAAATATTTTGGATATACTGTACTTTTTTGATTAATAGGAAGATCGGGACTACAATTAGGGTTAGAAATTTGTGTACACATCATAAGAAAAATAAACCATCTCCGTTGATTTTTTTCCCCCATGTAGCACAGGGTGGTTAGCATCACGACAGAGCACAAGTTCTTTCAGTTTCGGAGTGTGCAGTTATTAGGGTCTGGGTTAAGAAACTGTAGAACATTCACAGCTCTGAGGAGCAGCTGTACTGCTGGGTTATTATCCCTAATGCACTGTATAATTAGTGTAACCAACCAAAACATCAAATGAGATGAAAACACATAAAAATGACAGTATGTATGTATATTGTGTATAAATATGGGGAGAATTTAAAAAGTAACCTCTATGAAGGTTCATTACACTCAAAGCTTTTTAGGAGCCAGAGTTTTTTACAAGCACAATACTTAGCAGCAGAGTGTTTTAGTAATGTTGGCTAATCATCACAGAACACTTAAAGAAAGAGGAGCTTCCGTATGAACTTCATGGTGTTCTATAAAAGGGTTCCAAACACAAAGAACTTTATTTTTCATAACCCTTTGCATTTTGTGTTGATGACTGTAATTATTTCAGTTAATTCTCAGTTTAAGAGCTTCAGGACTCTCACCTGAAATGAACTTAAACTACAAGAAAAAAGACACACTGATGAGTTTAATGAACCCAGCCTGAACATTTTGAGTGTGAGTCTGTCTTCCTCTCAGTCTCTCTCTCTCTCTGTTTCTCTCTCCCTCTCTAACCTTGTCTGTGTCTGTCTTTCTTAACCCCCCCACCATCAGATTAGAGTGATGTTATGCTCTAGATAATCAGCGAAGGGATTAGTGTCATCTCAGCGACCCCACTAGATTAATCTGCCCACACACACACACACACACACACACACAGGCACACACACCCACACGCACACACACACGCATGCACGCACACACACACACACACACATACAAGTGCATACCCCGACAAGTAACAGACACACCGTGCACACAGAGCGTAAACCCCAGTGATCTAGCAATGAGAAGAATGTGTGAGTGTTTTATGTACTATTGTGTGTATATGTGGACTTTCACTTATATATATGTTTATATGAGTACATGCGCAGTGGTGTGTTGTGTAGATGTTTGTGTGTGTAAATATAAATATGTGTATTTGTGTGAATCTTCAAGTGCTTGTGTGTATTTTAATAAATATTGGGTCTGTTTTTTCATTTTTTAAGGCAGTTTGTGTGGTTGTGGTTGTGTGTGCAGGATTGTAGGTTTGTGGTGGTCTCTGTGTGTTTCTGTGTAAATTAGCTTCAGTATGTATGTATGTTTGTTTTGTATTCTGTCTTCTATATGTATGAATTTTATGTGGTTAAATTGAGAGGTGTGTGTGTGTGTGTGTGTGTGCTCGTTGTGTGTATAAGTACGTGTGCACTTGTGTGTGTTTTAATTTGTATGTGTATGATGCATTAGCCGTTTCTTGTGTCTCTACCTAAGTGTGTGATTCTGGCCAATGTGAATATGTATATTTATATGTGTGTGTATTTGTGTTTTCTGTGTTATTTTTTGTTTTTATGTTCAGTGTGTGTTTGCTTGTGTGTGTGTTCTGTAAATGACTACAAGCACACTTACTAAAGTGATTGTTCCAGTGTGTGTGTGTGTGTGTATGGTTGTATTTGTGTGTGAGAGAGTGTATTTAATTCCCATCTTTATACCAGCATGTGTGATACTGGCTTCATGTGCTGGTGTGTGTATGTGTCAAAATTTATGCACATCTTTGTGTGTGTTTATATGTGTGAATGTGAATAAGTGTATTTGTGTTTTTTGTCTCCTGTGTTCTTGTGTGTTTAAGTATTTATGTAAACATTGAGGTATTGTATAATATGAGTTTTCATGTGTGCTTATGTGTAAATGTGGTTGTACATTGGGTTTTTGCGTGTGTGTATCTACTTTCAGTGTGTGTAGCTGCTTTGCAGAGCAGGTGCACCACCCTGAACCTCCCGCTCCTGTAACTGTCACCTACATAGTAAATGAGAGGCTCGGTGGTTTCAGCCTGTAAGCACATTCTGTTCTTTTATAAATAAACGATCTGATATGGCTTCAGTCTGATTATGATACACCGCAGCTTCATTCTGTAATGTAAAAAATCATTTGTCCAAGAAAATGTGACAGAACACAGCAGATATTTCCCAAAAAAGTGCTTTGTGGCAGACTTGTTACGGTTTTAGTGTATAGCCACAGTTTTTGGCTGATCATCAGCAAGCATGCTACAGGATTGTTTATGGGTTATTGCTATTGAGTAGCATTTTCAAAAAATCCTCTTTTTGTTTTTATATCAATTCTTTGCATTAAACATGCATATAGCCTAGCCCAGAGCAAGGATTGGTAGCAGGTGGAAACTGTGAGCTTAGCGCCATCAAAGGAGACTCTGTGAGGCTGTGCTGAGATGTTGTGCTTTAAGCTATGTTGCCATTGTCAGCATGCTCACAATGACGGTAACAATGTTAATGTTAAGTAGGTCATGTTTACTATGTTTACCATCTTAATTAGCGAGTAAGCATGCTAAAGTGGGCTTAGTACAAGTACGTCAGCAAAACTAAGGTACGTTTGTTTTGCGGGTATCTGTTTATAAATGAAAGTAACTAAAAAACTTGGGAACTTTATCTGGGAATTAAATATTGGATCATCAAAGTTATTATTATATAGTCATTCAGGGGGAAACATGAATGTGTACACAATTCATAGCCATTCATCCAGTCATTGAGACATTTCATTGAAAAATGTGAAATATTTATATTCCGCCAGAGGAAATTAAGGTATCTTTAAAGTCAGAGGGCTTGGTCATGTTAGAACCTTGACAGTCAGCATCAAATTCTTTTAAAATCAACCCAAGTCTCGACCTAAGTGCCTTACCAAATGTTATTCCCATCCTTAGATTGAAAGCGCTGGTATGGCTGAAATCCACCCTCCAAAACTCAAGGCTACCTGACATCTGTAGTTTACCTTTGTAGCTAACAGTCTGTTTCGCAGTCGACTGTGTTTGGTTGATAGAAGAGTTAGGACAGAGCTCAAACTTTGGTTCAAACACGAACACACGCAAGAGAACAACAAGACACATGATACTTGAGCTGTTACTGCCCTCAGTGGCTGTTGGTCAAAAGATAGCTTCAATGCTGAATGCTGCTAAGACCACACATCAACATTTCTATTTCTACACCTGCTCAGTAAACAAAGTTAGAAAATACAAACCAGTCAGCTTTGGAATCGTAACTGGAGTAGAACTTTTATGTCGTTATACAGTATATAAAGAAGCAGCATTAAACTAAACTGTACAGTTATGAAGAACAGGTATACAGCTAATGATCTTGGCTCCCTCCTCCTTCTCTTGTTGTTTTTGTTGAAATGTAGTGAGTCAGCCGTCTGTCTCACCTCTGTGTGACCTTATTAATGAGTGTTGAGCCACGAGGCTGGACCCCCTCTGAGGAGGTCACATCTGGACACTTTATATAGAAATACATATCCGTCTCCCTCTCTCTCCCTCTCATTCCACCTTAGCTTCTGCGTACCTCTTAATTCCAATTCTGCTCAGTGTTTGTTTCATTTGTTTCTCTTTGAATCACATTATGTCTTTTTACATTTAATTTTAATCTCTAACTGTAATTTTCCATTTCTCTCTTGATATGCACTTGGCGTCATATATTTTCCTCTTCTCTCTCTTCCTTTTTTTGTTGTCAGTCCCCTTGATCACTTCTTTCTCTCTTCCTCCTTCCTCTTGTCCTGTTCTCCTTTTTCCTGTCCTCTGTCTGTGTTTTACTCCCTTTCATCTCTCTCTGTAACACCCTATTGTCTTCTCACCCCATCTCTCCTCCATTGAGAGGAGGCCCTGCTGTCTCCTTCACTACCCCAGGAGCTCCTCACCTCAGCTGGGTAGGGTGCCAATGTCGTCTCCCCTGTCTCTCACTGCTGGGTCAGAGTCTTTGTGCTTAGAATGATTAAACATAAGGGAGAGCAGAGGAGGGGAAAAAAAGGGAGGAGAGGATACAGCAAGAGACGAGAAACATGGAGGGACGTAGAGGAGGAAAAGAGGAGAGGAGAGTAAAAGGGATGACACACGTGATGATATTCTGAAAATAACATAAACTATTGTTTTTTTTTAATCAATTTATCCATCAGTTTTCAATTAAACAGTTGTTTAGTTTAAAATTTTCAAAAAATATTAAGATTAAATATTATGAAGAGACATCTTCCAATGTTTTGTTCAATCAACAGTCAGAAAACTTAAGATTTTTACTTTACAATGGTAAGACACAAAGAAAAACAGCAGAACCTTACATTTGAGCAGCTGGTAAGAAATAGTGTCTCAAGTTTTCATTTGAGAAATAAATTCAATGGTTAATGGTAGTTTTCTGTTGATCCACCATTCTAATGATGGGCTAACTGTCTTAATAAAATTAATGAATTCAAATGTGATATGTAGTGTTTTGAATCTGTCAGAGGGAGATACATGTTCCATATAGCCACATGTTACCACATGACCTCAGAGCACACAGTGATTTGTCTTAAGTACTCCATTGATTGAATTAAGATCATAAGATGCAACTAAAAGACTGTAAGTTTTAAGGTAGGATTTTATGGAGAAGTGTTTACAATAAAAAAAATAAATGAAAAAAATAACAGACAACTTCTATTCTCCGCCTACTTTAAATCTTTTGAATTGGTATAAATGAAGATTACCAAAAATTTTAGTACCATAAACATCTAAAAGCAATGTGGTGTGGTTAAGGTTTTTACAGGTTTACATTTTTAAAAAGACATCTAAACAAACAAAAACACATCAGGGGCGAGGAGAAATAAGCGGCCAAAAGTACAACAACAAATAAAACCATGCATATAGATGCAGTAAAAAAATTTGAATGAGATAAATTGAAACAATGACATATTTTTTCCGTTAATATCTCTAATTTCCTGCTCCACCCTCAGTGATTTTGTGCCTATTGTTTCTGCTGATTGAAACTGAACAGCCACCGTCTCATTCTCAGAGTATTTTGAATGGATGTCATACATTGATTAGTGCAGCATTGACTTCACTGCATTAACACAGACACACAATGTAAGCCACTGCGGAGTATTTAGTATATTATTGTTTTGAAGGGGCTGTGTATCACATGTAAATTGTCTGTGTAATTAGATCTGACATAGTAATAATAGGTCTCGTCAAGGCGAGAGGGCGGAGGGTGGAAATGTAGAACGCTCACTCTGAAAGCAGTGGTTCATCGGGGATCACTTCAGGGTTCCTCATTGGGGAGGGGGAAATGTCGTGAAGTTTTTTTTTTCCCCCACAAGTGCCTTTCAGATTCTTAAAGAACTGTCAGAATTAATTAATGAAAAGATAGTGAAGCAGAGACAGAGCTATAACATATGTCTTCAGTTCTGTATACTATTATTTTGGCATTTACACAACTTTATTGCCAAAGTTGACTCTTCACATTAATAAAAATACTAGGATACTCCTTGGAACTACGAATCTTAACCGTATTTTTCTTTGTGTAAAAAAGAAAACAGTCATGCCCAATGATAAAAACTAAATAATGGCCCTCATGGCTGGATCTGTTCATGCTGCAAGGGTGGTCTGAGTTGACCTGTGTGGCAAAAACAACACTCATGTAGCTTAATTACCCTCAAGTATGGATAAAGTTATTAACATGTCTCTGTAGGTTTCTTCATATGGGAGAAGAGGACTCATAATCTATAGCTATGTTATATTTGTTGCACAGTGATTAGCAGTGAATGTAGATATGTAGCAGTGATTCAAGACAAGTGGTAATGTCAGCATAATGATATTGAAAAAGCTAACATGCTGTTGCTAAGCTAAGCAGGTATCATGGTCACCTTGTTTATCATCTCAGTTTAGGTTATTAGCTTGATTAAATGATCCAACTGGCACTAAACACAGGTGCTAAAGACTAAAGTCAAAGTGTCACCAAAGTCAGAGAGATTCCTCTTCTTGAAACCACTAATATCTGTTCTCAAGCTAACATCCATCCATCCCTAGTATTGTGGTAGTGGAAATAAAGGAAAAGTCAAGTAATTACCCAAGAAAGTTGCTGTTAAGGTATAAGAGACTCCTGTCCTTAATGATACTGGTCTTTGAAGGCTTTCCCTTCGTAGTTATTTTGCTGAATTTTAGAGAAGAGATAAAAAGAATTTCTAGTTGACAGTTGCATGGGGTTGGGACAGTGTTATCAGCAACAAGTGAATCTGTGGTTGCTCATCTTTTCTACTTGGGTTTTTTATTAAGTTATTAGGTACTAAATAGATATTGTATATAAAATATCTACAGTTGAACTCCCTTCTGCATCAAGTACCATCTTTTTGCTGACCCATACATCCACACGCTTACTGCCTCCACAGAGGAAGAGGATGAGGAGGAACCGCGAGCCATAGACTGAGTCAACTCCATCACTTTTAAGAAAGAGTCATACAGTCTCAAAGAGGGTCTGAGAAGTCACTTTAACTAGCGCAAAAGACGCCAAGTTGACAGCGCTGCAGGCATGATCATATTTTGATTATTTTGATTCTGCGTGTGGACAGAGAGGAGGGGCTATTCACAGACAGCTTGGTTGGATTTTTGAGAGAGAGACAAGGAGACAGACAGTCAGAGTGGGGCTGAGCAAATCAATGCTCTGGAATTAAAGTAGGTAGATTTTTTTCAAAATTTAACGGTGAAATTATCATACAACTAACAACTAAAGATATGTAAAAAAAAAAAAAAGTAAAAAAAAAAAACAAGATTCTGATTTTAATTTAAGTTTACTACTCTGTATGCATAATCTATAACATACTTTTTATGCCATACTGTCTGTCTGTCTATCTGTCTGCCCCTCTATGTGTCTCCCTTTTTTTTACTTAAATGTCTGTCTGTCTATCCATCCATCTGTCTGTCTTCTCCATCTTCTGTCATCCATCCAGATGAGGCCTCTGGAGACCAAGCTTGGGTCATTCATGTTACACTGTGTTTGTGTGTGTGTGTGTTTGCGTGTTTCTGTGTGTGTTCTTTATCTTTCTATATCTGTATGTCTGTACCGCTATGTGTGTACAACTGATGTGTGTGTGTGCGTGTGTATTTATGTGTGTGTGCATGGTTGTATGCGTGTGTGCGTGTGTGTGTGTGTATGTGCGGGCGTGCGGGCGTGCGTGTGTGTGTGTGTGACAAACTGTGAAATGGTGCGTAGTAGCACCTGGGCCCTTCAGTGTTGATTGATCGGCTTGGTCATGTGGAAGAGTCCCATCTGGCCAGCCACGCTACGTTGTGTGTGTATGTGTGTTTGTGCGGCAGAGAGAGAGTGCTTGTTTGTGTGTAAGAGGTGAGATAGAGAGATAGAGATGTGCAGCATGAAACAGTATGTTTATTGTGAGGGGGAGACAGGGAGAGAGAGAGCTCTTCAGTTATAACTGTGGCTCCCAGAGGCCAAAGATGAACTGTATTTTATCATCTGAGAAAGAACAAGGCAAGAGCTATATTCGCATTGCAAACATTAAAGGAAAAATTCATGTTTTTAGAGCCCAGATCCTTGTTTTTATAAGTGGTGGGTTGGTTTAGAGCTGTTTTTTTTATGGTTTTAGGCTTTGGATTTGTAATGCTACGGCATAAAATTTTATTTTAGACAATTGTGTTGGACCAAATGTGGCAACAGTTGCCAGTGCAGTTGACAGTGCACCTGTGAACAAAGCCAAGTCAATAAAAAATGGTTTCCCCAGTTTGGTGTGGAGAACTAGTCTAGCCTGCACAGAAGATACAACACCTTAAGGATGAAATGGAACAGGAGGGTCAATGGTCAACCTCACCAAAACCTTGATTCCACCAGGGGAGGCTCTATGATGTTAGTTTTTGTTCCATCCTCCAAGGAACTTTTACCCTCTGAAGTGTTTTGCCTGTTGCCTTAAGCAGATATTATGAATTCGGTAATTGTTTCATTTTTTTGTGTTTCTATCATTGGTAAATGGGCAGCACAAATAAATTGTTAATAATTTTTTTTCTTTTTAGTAATTAAATGCAATCAGAAATCTGCACTGGGTGTTATATTGTCAAATGTGATGAGATTCTACATGCCATTCCTTTGTCTGACTTCCTGCCTGGCTCGATCTGCTAGCTGTTTATTCTCCATGGGACATTTCTGATGCGCGCTGTGATACATCTGGTGGAATCGCAAGCATTATCTTGAGGGGCTGCGATCAGCTCAGGTGGCCATGTCACAGCCAGAACAAGACACAACCGAATCTGGTACTGTTGTGGCTTAATGTGAGCAAATCCAAACAAACAGGTTCCAAAATCAGAGTTGTCTACTCTGTCAAAGAGTCAGAAACAAAAAAAAGTTGCTGACAAAAATACTATACAGAGTGCGTGAACAGCAAAGAAATAAATCCCTACTGCTAAGTAACATAAATGCTTGCTGGGAAATTGCCAGGGAAATAGGTCAAACACAATGGGTTGCACTCAACTTGGTATCAACTCCAGCAGCAAAACAGCCCAATATTCATTTCAGGAGTTAATGGAGATCTTACCAGGGGTATAAGGACAATGAATAATGGATCTTCATTTATCAAGTGGACACAAATATGGCTTCAAATTAATTATTACAATGTCCAGAGTAATAATGTTTTCTAATACATTCACCATAATAACTATGTAGCTTAATACATGCGCACATTTTTTTGTGTTGATGTATGTTGGATGCCTGCACTGACTATTACAATAAACTGCCCTTCATCCTGTCTTGGTGGTACCAAAATCAAGACCTAGCAACACCAAAAGTGCTAGCTTTGTTAAACTCTCAGGACTGATGTCATGTTGCCACAAATCAGAAATGTCTCAGATAAGAGCTTTCACATTATCAGATTTTACTACTCCTTTATCATGGCCTAACGTACTCACAATAATCAATTGGAATATCTGTACAAAATTGGAGAATAACTTTATTACGTGCTTTGTTCTTTTTAGCAATTAAATCATACTCAAAATATGAGTTTAGGGAGGAGGAGAGAGTCACCTGCATTAAAAAAGCAGAAATAAACACTGCAATATTTACATGATATTATCAAAGGTATTGTTTACACATATGATCCTTCATTTTTAAATATCACAGTTATCTGAGTACTGGTTGCCGTCAACAACCGTATTAAAGATTTAGAACTATGTCGTACAATGATGTAAATCAGTCAAGACACACTAGCACTTAGTCTCTCTTTTTAAAGAAAGGAATCTAAATATGTCACGGAAATCTCAGCCTCGACATGGAAAAGCAAGAGAGAGAAAGACAGATATAGAGAGACAGAAAGACAGAAAGGGAGACAGTGTGTTTTTTCTGAAACAAAGCCAACTGATAATTAATGCCTCTGACATCATGGTGCTCTAATTAAGCCTGGCATTAATTAAGCCAAGTGAGGGGGGTGTTCGTTAGTGGCTTTTTTTGGAGGGGGGGATTTGTTAAGTCTTCATTGTTACTCTTTTAAGACAATAGAGAAAGAGAAATGGAAGGAAAAACAAAAAGAGAGGTGAGCAGAGACATTTACAGTATTATAGGATGTCCAGGTGATGTAATTCAGCCTATGGCATCGTATAGGAGGTTTTCGGTTTGTGGGCAACAGTTGCTGTGATCAGCTGATTGTCTGTCCAAATTCCCTAATTTTCAATTTCAACAAAACTGATCAGAGATGGTTGGTTTCTTACAAGAAACTGATAATTTAATCAGTGATTTAGATAATCAAGAGATAATTAAATCGGCCAACTGTGTTATTACAAACAGGTTTAATTAGTTACCTGCAATTTTAACAGTGCAGAATTGCAATGCTACCCTGTAAGCAAGCTAACAAGAAAATTCTGCTGTACACCAATGAAAGTCCAGTAAGGTTTTACTGCAGTGAATTAATTCTGAAGTAGCTGAGAGAGCAGGCTTAGAGAGATCTGATCACAAAATGAGGGATGAATCTGCAAGAACAAGTGAACCTACCTCTGAAAGGCCAGTGTTTTAGCTAATAAATCCAGAACTTAGAGATACATACAGACTAATAGTACTTTAGGCCAAATAACCTTAAGTGCTGAATGCTAAGTAGGTTGAGTAAAAGGGCCACCAACAACAATGATAAAATAGCTAAACAAGTTAAAATTAGAGAACAAAAACTAAAAGATTAATGTGAAAGAAGTAAGGAATAAGGTCAAGGATAAAGGGTCAAGGGTAAAAAGCAAGATTAAATGACTGATTTACTAATTATCAGTGTTTCAACAAAAGGTGGTAGATCAGACTTGAAGACTGGGCAATGACCAAAGGGGCTACAAGACTTAACCATGACCAAGGATTATGTTTCTCGGCTAAAGGAGCTAGTCCTACAGGTATGAAGTTGCAATAAGAGGTAAGGTTAAAGGTCAGTTCCAGAGGAATAAGAGAGAGGACTTGATCAAGAAGAGCCAATGTTAAAAGACTGACTGAATAAATACCGAGAGTAATCGAAAGAGCTTAAGTGATGGCAGAAATAATAGAGTGAGACAGTCTAAAAGAGCTGGTTATGCAAGAATAGATTTGATAAAACTATAACTTAAAAAGTAAAGGTGGGTCTAAAAACTAATCAAGGTAGCTGTAAAGCTAAAATAATTGGAGAACAAGGACTGCCAAAGTTATGTCAGGCATCACTTAACACCCTGCAATTTTTGGGCTGTTCCAGACAAATACTGACAGTGGTAAGAGAAACTTTGGATATTTTTTCTTCATCAGTTATAAATTTTGTCTTAGATTGCACTGTGTGGTATGGCTTCTAATATTTTAAGTTCCTGAAATCAGCCTCCATTTAAACTCATGAAGAAAAAAAGGATATGATTGGGAGAGTAAAAAAAATTGCAAGAGGTAGAAAAAGAAGAGAAATAGTACAAATAAACTCAACAAGTTATTACATAAAGTTAGACTCAAAAAGGGAGGGTGGAGAAGTAAAAAATTTGAGCTAATAAGAGGAAGTGTAAAGTTGCATTGTGAAACACTAGAAAGAAATAAGGTTAGCAAACAAAACTGGTAGAGTGTGAAAGAGAGAAAACGAAAGAGGTGTGAAATTAAAAGTAAAGTTTGGGATCCCTATCCATTTTTTTGATCGGAGGATTTTCTGATAGCTAATTAGGCATGGAGGGCCAGCCATCGACAGCTGCATTCATCATCATAAAACGTAATAATTAATGACATTCCAACAAAGAAAAATATGCAAATGAGCTCTCCTCATTAGCATTTTCATATTCAGCTCCCATAATGCTTTTGCTGACAAGGTTGTAATTAATGAAAATTCATGTCTCTTAGCCGAGGTCTAGATTGGATCGCATTCATTCGCAATCCCCCAAACGAGAAGTGGGAAAAAAAACACAACGGGGATCACTGCCAAGTTTTTAGGGAGACAAGAGGGAGGGGTGAGAGATGTAGAGAGAGAGAGACAAGAAGTGTTAGAGAGAGAGAGATAGGGAAAAGAAAGAAGAAAATGGAGATGGAGGAAGGCAGATGGCGAGAAATGAAAGGAAGACAGGCAGCGAGGGAAAGACAGATAAACAGAGAGGAGAAATGAGAAAGGGAGACGGATGGAGGTAGACAGATAAGGAGGAATAAAAAGATACCTGTATTGTTGCAGAAAGTCACAAAAAGTTATGAGTGAAAAGAGAAACACTTATACAAATAAAGGATATGAGAAAATTTATAAATGGTTTGAGACAAAAGGATGAAAAGCGTGGTCGAGAACAAGAACACATTTGTATTGATATCTTAAGTGATAGTCTGATACTCTTGAAGTATTGTCACAAACAGACAGATAGATTACTAAAAATCTATACTCAAGTAAAAGTATAATCAGGCTGCATTTACACTTCAGGCTGTGATGTCCATTTCCAATTTGTTGTCTAAATTGTTTTTTTTTTGGACCGCTGGCTAACATCTACTTTCAAAAGTGTCCCATATTTGATATCTGCATCAGCTTTTGCCTAATACTTAAAACAACCAACAAACTGATATCAGAGTTTGGCTACGGACATGAAAAAGGATGTTAAAAAGTAGACGCAAAAAATTGTGGAAACCCAGATAGTTGGTGCCATTTGCATTAGATGCAGATGAGAGCTAATTAATTATCCAAACCATTGCCTTCTGAAGCATGTGTGCAAAGTATTGGTAGCATTTCAAGACAAGGTAAAAAGAGAAGGGCCTTATTGCAGTCCAGGCATATGTAGCAATGATTGATACTGCTACCTCCACTACTTTGTTTTGACCTGTCATCATCAACTCATTGTCAACAGTGTTGAGCAATTACAGTTTATAACACGACATGTTTCCAAATGAAAACTGCACATAGCAATAGCTAATACAGCTTCTGTGTGAACTAAAAATGATGATGGATGGATTTGTTACTTCTGGCTACGTGGTGAGCTAACATGAACAAATATAGCTAAAAACTAAGTGGCAGTTCAGTCTCATTATTAGACCACGTGTAGCAAAACACACTTAATTAGTGTATTTTGCACCCTCTCTTGGTAGATTTTTTTTTTTTTTGGCTGTTATTTGTTTTTATTTCTGCTTTCTACCAAGAAAACTTCTTTGTTTAATTAAATTAATCAGTGAACTATTTTTGTCTGGTTTGTCAGATGCTACTTGCACTTTTTCCTAATTTCATCTTTGTGGTTGACTCAAGGTATTTGACAGTGGTAGGTAGAATTAAACTGATGCAAAAAAGAAGGAGTACGTCTTCCACTGTATTTAATCACAAAACAGCCTTAATTTTCAACTCTATCTTATAGCACAGTAGTAGTTTTTAATTTATGTTAGATGTTTTTTTTCTTAATTGCAGTTTTAAGTAATGTAAAAGTCAGTAAACCTATATCACTTAGACATTATGAGCTACTGTATATGTGTGAGTCTGTGTGTATTTGTGTGTGTGTGAGAGAGGGAGAGAGAGAAAGAGACAGATAATCCTTGAGGAAATACTGTTGTACACCTGTGAAAATGAAGTTGAAGCTTTTCTAAGTGCTTATCGCGTGTTGTGTGTGTGTGTGTGTCTGGTGTTTTGTACTTGCTGATGATAGTGACAGATAGCAGTATCTGTGGTTTGGCACCTGAACACAGCTAATAGTGATATCTGGCTTTTCACTCTGCAGCAGCTTGTAATTGTCTTCATCTTCTGTAGTAACAATATTCACCAAAATGATTTCACTTAAATCTTACATGCTATTCCTGATGTCCTGATGGTTTGGTACTGAACAAGTTGTTTGTTTTGTCCATCACTGTGGTGTTTGAAGAACTTCTCTAAACTTAGTCGGCTGAACAGATTTATTAGTGACTCCCTAATTTAAACTGAATTCACTGTTGGTTATCAGTTATTTTTTTTTAAGTAATGTGGAATTCAGGTGTGGTTTCCATGAAGAATTTGATATTTAATGTGAGGTTTCTTTATGAGAAGAACATTTTCAAACAGACATTTTTTTTACTCAATTAAAATTTAAGACGTAATCATTTCCTTATCTATTTCTGTATATTGCAACAATATATTGTTGTTTATAAGTATGGATAAAACCAACATACATAAGCAATTAAAAGCCCAGAATGTGTTGAACTGCTTACCTATAATACATTTTATTAACCTGCTCTTCGAGCCTGTGCACAACTTTGATCAGTGGACAGCACTAAGCACAGGTGTGTGTGCACCATATGCTTCCTCAGTGCATCTCGAAATCTTATCACTCAAATCACATTCACAAGTGGTCTTACACACATGTGGCTACACTGAAGAACAGCAATCCTTGTACATCCTCTGTAAGTAAACTGAACATGCCGTCTGACGTCTGAAACATCTGTGTCTGGACACACATGTAAAACTGCAAAATTTTGAGAGTTGCCGAGCATGGAGCAGCATAATCCACCTTGCAAAAGGCATAAAATATTTAATCATTGGTGCCTATTTATTTTGTGTTGGTTACATTTGCACTGTGTAGAGGGAAGTCTGGCTATATCAACTCTGTGTGCTCAAAGAGGAAAAGAACAGGTGGTGTTATACCCTGTATCAAGGGATGATGCTCAATTACAACTATATTTGCCTGAATTTACCACAATTATCATACAAGCCTTATAGTACATCATCAGAGGTAATTTTAAAGTCACCAAAATGAACATTAACAGAACACACACAGCCTGGTATGGTGACCACACACACACACACACACACACACACACACACACACACAAACACACACACAGCTTATAGTCACAACACAGCATCATTAATCAAGCGTATGGATACAGGCATGCAGGCACCACATTAAAAATGACACTTGAACATAGCTGGCACAGCAGTCGCATAAACCACACACACGCACACAGTCACACAAACAGGTGGAAGACATCAGCATAAAATTCAACTGTGCGCCAAACAAAGACTATAGCAATAAACCATAACAGTGAGATAGGAAATATGCCACGACAGTCAGAAATTGTGACTAGCTTACTTTTCACTACTTTAGCAGGAGATGATGGGGGGCTCGATGTTGAGCACTGATATTATTTCATTATAGTTTAACAATGCAGTCAGTTTTTCCTTCAGAGGAGAGCAGGGATAAAGAGTTCAGTCTGTATGTTGTCATTCTGCCCTGATGATCTGACTAACAGTTTAAAAAATTTTCTAACAGTTTATCTTGTCATGAGCTGGGCGGCAGATGCAGAAGATGATTCATTTTGGGAAATATATCAATGGGGCATGTGTGAGGCGCCTCAGCACCTGGACCTCTCTCCTTAAAACAAGTTTTTTCTCCCTTTTACTCTTCACAACTTCCTTTTCTGAGAAATTTAAGCTTTGTTTCATCATGATTTTCAGTTTTATGCAAGACACAACTGGCCATTGAAAGGTTCTGTTCCCTTGGCAATGCATCTTGTCCACTTTAACAAAAGAGGTGGTGATGCATGAGCACTCTTACCTCTACTTTTTTTTTGAATGGAGGAGCTAGCTTTTAAATAATAAAACAGTACTTTGGATCAGTGCTTTATGTGTACAGTAACTTTATTAACTGACAGTGGTACTTGTTTATGGTGTCCATTGCAATGACAATCCTTACCTTTCATTTGAAGGCATTTAAAAAAAATAACATATTAGGGGGCAGGATGGAATTTACAAAGTTGCACATCAGGTGTCATATCTTGAAAACACTATAAAGTAAATCAAGACAGGGTCAAGATATTAAAACAAAAAACCCTCTGCAGCATTGAAGATGTTTTTTTAAATTGTAGCAATCTTTAGTTCTGTGAATAACAGACAAAGAGGGTGCAATTTAATCCATAGGAAGAATAAAAGTCTACAGATTAGAGCAGGATAATCTCTGTAAAGTCCTATTTCTATGTCGGCTTCAACCTCCTGATTATGTCTGCTGTAAGTTGAGTAAATAGTAAAAATTACATTTAATACAAGTTCAGCGCTGATAATGTGCGGAGTCCTCTGTTGCAGCATGAATGTGTGTTGTTTCGTGATATATTAATGAAAACTAAATACAACATCATCTCTCACAATTTGATTACTAATATAGATTTATAATTTGCTGACCTGGTGCTTGTCTGATATATGTAATAACCACAAACTAAATTCTTGTGTACAACTATTGTAACACAATGACCGCGGGCTCCTTAGAGTTATTTTTTTCTCCTGAAAAAAGGGAGAAATGAACTTCTAAAAATGTTGTCATGCCAGTGTGTTAAAGCAGATGAATCATGTAACAGTGTAGTTTCTGTAGAAAAACATGCAGACTGTCGAACATGAAGCCACACAAAGCAGGCGGAGGAGTCGACTCTGCAACGATGCTGGAATACTGATACGTTCTGTGTGTGTACATGTGTGTGTGTTTATTTGTGTGTGTGCGTGTGTGTGTGTGTGTGTGTGTGTGTGTGTGTGTGTTTGTGTGAATGTGTGTGTGTGTGTGTGTGTGTGTGTGTGTGTGTGTGTGTAAATTTAGAAGTGTTTAAATAAGATGATTTCAAACGGCGGT
>JAQMCX010000025.1:3021013-3038513 GCA_029814765.1 Acanthurus leucopareius
GCTACCAACGCACTGCAGCAGCCCTGAATAGCATATTAAATGCTGCTTTTCTTGTGTTTGTGTGCATGTGTGTGTGTGTGTGTGTGTGTGTGTGTGTGTGTGTGTGTAAAGTGTTGGCACGAGATAGCAGTTGCCCCCTGGGCTTTGCCAACGTGGCACTGCCCCCTCTGCAGCAGCATGGCACAGTCTCTGTCTTTGTTGTAGAACTGGCTCAGTGTGTGAGTGTGTTATTTTTTTGTGTGTGCATGTGTATATGTATGTGTGAGAGTGTGTGTGTGTGTGTGTGTGTACACTGGAAAGAGAGGTATCCAAAAAGAACTAACAGAAGAATGGAAAAAAAGTGAAAATGTTGAAACAAACCAGTCATTTGTTCAAACGAACGCAACATTTGGATGCTGAAAAGTGAAACCACGATGTGTCCTGTTTCGTGGGTGTGCGTGTTTGTGTGTGTATTGGATTTGTTGCTTTTGTTTTAACAGACCTAGGATGTTATTCATTTATTTATTTATTTAGAATACATGTCTTGACTGATGGTTTGGGTCACTCGTTTTAGACGTTGAATTTTTTCTCTCAGACACTGAATTAAATGCTGGGTGGGGCTAAGGTCTGTGAACCTGGCATGTGCATGCCTTTATCCATTTTTTTGTCTCTCTGCCACCTTTATTGCTCTTCATATCATTTGGTTGCCCTCTATTTCATCTTCCTCTCTACATTTTTGTCCTCCTTCCTATGTCATTCCTTTGTTTACTTATACCCTTCTCCCCTCTGAATTTCTTCTGCATTTATTTCATTACTCCTTCCTCTGTGATTTTTTGTTCACTTGTCCTTCCCCTCATTCCCTTCACCCTTATTCCCTTTTTCCTTCTATACATTCCACATTCATTTTCTTTTGCTTTTTCCTTTTCTTTCTGCCCACTCCTCATCACTCCTTCACTTCATCCTTTCCTCTCTATCAGTCTTTTCATTTTTGTGAAGTGGAGGCTGTTCATAAAGTGCGACCTGTGTTTGAAAGCCCTCATTTTGCTGTGGTGCCTTTGACCCCACCCCCTAGAGGGGGTGCTGCTCTGTAATGACCTTTGACTACTAACCTCTGACATCAGTTTATTAGTGAGAAATATTTATTGTAAATCATTTAACATGTAATAATACATTGTGAACTGATTTTGTTTGGCTGCTAGGTTTTTGTCATTGGAATATAAAGAGATCTCTTACTCTCAGAGTATTATGTACTCACCAGAGTTACATAATAACTGTATGTTTATATGGTGAATTTCTTCCCACTTGGATAATATAGTGTCATCCAGTCGCTTCATTTTATCTATGCCTTTGACTCTGTATGTGTATTTGTATGTGTGTGTTAGTGTGTGTTTGTTTGTGTAGAGGTGCCCTCTTTGTGGTTTTGTCTAAACTGAATGTGTCTGTTTTGTCTGAACAGATGTTTCCTGTAGCAAGCTTTAAGGTAACAGCCTCACCAACATAGAGTGTATGCGTGAGTGTGTGCGTGCGTGTGGGTGTGTGTGTGTGTGAGTGTGTGTGTGTGTGTGTGTGTTTGCAGAGTAACACATTACTGAAACGCCATATAAATGTAACACTGTTAGATAACTCGTTACGGTTTCCACATACAGTGACTAAATAACAGTTAATAACCAAACCAGTTTCTTGTAACATAACAAAATAACATAAATTAGTAATTAATAATGAAATTAACTAAGTTAATGTCATTATGAGCAAATTAGTAAAATCATCAAATGAATTTTGTAATGTGAGCTTGAATCAGGTGATCAGTCTAGCCCAGAGAAGTTCTTCAGCTCTAGCAGTCTAATACTGAGTCTGAGGAGCAATAGGTCACTAATTTGTGTACTTATGTACTAATTTGTGTATTTGTGTAAAATCTCTTTTATTTAAATCATCCTCATTTAAGGGTTTAAGAAAGGGCAGTCTCATACATTATTTTAACTACCGATGTTATTTGTGGCAAGTAAAATGTTTTACAGCGAGGTGTTAGAAAAGCCAACCTTTTCATATTGTCCTATTTGTTGATTATAGTTTCATTTGAGGCAGTTGTAGTATGACTTGATCATCCTTGAAAATGTAACTGCCGTGTTCTGAGTCTTGTTCTTGTCATGAAATTTCATTGTAAATTTTTCTTTTGGCTGGTTTTCAACAACTTTGTTGTTGGCATCTTGGCAAAACTTTCTCAAAAAGCAAAAAAGGTTCTTGTGTAAGTCCTCATAGGGTAGGAATTTATACAGATATATGGGCAGTATGGACCATACTTAGAACCAAAAACATGCCCCATTTTGCCAGATTCTTAAGCTCTATGCAGGATTTATACATTAAAGAGTGATGATCAGCGTTTTCAGTAACATTTTGGTGCATTTGTGGGAGGAGGAAATTACACTCCTCTGTTATAGCATGAAGTATATTCCAGATGTTTGACTTGCTACTTGTGACTCTGAAGCTAAATTGCTTGGAATGTGACTTTTTTTTGCAGATATAAAAAAAAAGAACGTTAAACTTACATTAATATTAGAAAAATAGAAATATTTTTTGCATAAGTCAGAGACAGCATGTAGATTATCATGAGGAGAAAACAAAATTTGGCCTGAAAAGTTAAATGTGTTAAAAACTTTAAGACAAAGTTTTTGATGGATATTTAAAAGTCTCTTCAAGCTGGACTGTGCAGTCCTGACCTGTCACAACATATAAAAATATTTGAATTGCGCAGTGAAAGTTCTTTTTACAGTGAGTGGAATTTTTTTTAAAATGAAAATGGCTCTAGTGAATTTAAAGAGAATAAATAAATAAAAAATAAAGTAGTGACACACGTGTTCTTTATAAAACACATCCATACATTTATTGTTTTGAAGATTATTACTTAAGAAAAACAAAGATATAAATGCATATTAGAAGAACACACCACAGTTGCAATCCACTCTTTTCTTTTTTCTCCTTTCTCATTCTTTTAGCTTTCCCTTTTTTCCCCTTAGCTTAACTCTACTTTACTTTAGTCTCCCTTTCTCTCTTTCTCTCTCCTTCTCTCTCTCTCTCTCTCTCTCTCTCTCTCTGTACCATATGGTGTACCATGGTACATTTAGCTTGTCAGTGATAATGGATGGCCATGGAAGCCCAGTTTTGCTTTAAGCGCTAGCTTGCTGCTTGCTGTCTCAGTGTGTGTGTATGTGTGTGTTAGATGATGGCTGCTGATGCTTTCGGCTGTGGGATGAGGGATCATGAAGCAAATTCAGCCCTAACATGCAGCCAACACACTCGCTTACATACATGCGCATGCTGAGCCACACTTACTGTGGTTACAACGAGGCCACTTCCTGGTAGTTTCAGTCATGCTTTCTGATTGGTTATTTTGGTCAAGGTGCTGGAATGTGAATCTGATTCTATATTTCGCACAGCACTTAAAAGCTATCACCTTTGTTCGGATGGATTTGTGCTGCATCTCTCACAGTTTGCTTGAACCATAAATTTCAGCAACAAAAGACATAAATGACAGATTGAGATGATCAGCTGCTAACATATGTAGCTTCTTTTCTTTTCTGCTATCTTCTTTTTGCTCTCACAGTGTTGTTTTCTCTTGGAGCAGGCTTAAGGAAAAAGCTCTAAAAACCCTCTGTACACTACCTGCTCAGCATCAAACAGCAGACAGATACAGTTAGAGACTAGCTGGTGAACATAGTGGAGCATTTAGAAGCTAAAGAAACCAGATATTTCATATGGGGTAGACACCCAAAACAGAACCAACAAAGTGAACAAGAGTCCTGTTTACCAAGTGGACATAAACACAACTCCAGAAAAATGCCAATGTTGATCTGTACCTGCTGGATGTGAAAAGTCAAGTCAAGTCAAGAGCAAGTGCGCACTGGGTGTAGTACTGCCCTCTCTGGCTGGAAACAGGAAACTTCATGCATGTAATAAAGTCTGATTGGCCAGTATCCAAGCAGGACTGGTGATGGTCACGAACACGCACTAAAAGAATAATAAATTTGGCTTCAAGACCAGAAGTACATCAGTCTCATAAAAAGTTGATACCCAATGTGGTCTCATACTATGAGTACAAATGCAGACAAAAAAAAGGAGCAAGTGTGCCATATCTACGTAAAAGGTCGCTAAAGTGTTTTCAGCTTTTTCCCTGACTTTTGAATAAAAAAATAAATGAATAAAAAAGTAACTTTGTGCACATTTAAGTGATTATTTAATAAATGACTGATAAACAGATAACATGTTGATGTTTCCATTTCTGACATTTTATCAGTTACTAGTATAACTTTACCATTATAAGAAGCTCACAGATAAGGTCATGGAAAAGAGGAAAAATACTAAAGGAATGATAAACAGCTTAGGAGGGATATTGTACATACAAAATGTGCACATGGATATAATTATTGTATCATTATAGACTGCTATTAAGTGGTCTGAGGTTATTTAAGGGACTTGATAAATTACATGGAAGCCAAAAAGTTTGTAATTAAGTATTTGCTGATTAATTTATGACTACTACTAGTAGTACTACTCGTAGTAATAATAATAATAATAATAATAATAATAATAATAATAATAATAACAATAACAATAATAATAATAAGCTCCTCCTTCCTCCTTGATGGCCAATCAGTGAAGAGATCTGAGCCTTTTCCTGCTTATCAAACATGGTAAAAAAAAAAGCCTGGAATTTTTTTTTCTTTCATTCAGCACAAACCCCTCAGTTATCCCTGGCATCGTCTCTGTCATTGCCAGATTTATTATTAGAAACAAAATGATGGGCAGAACAGAGTTTTGGTGGGGGAAAAAAAGAGCAGAATAAAGGAACGGGATGTCTTCTCTTCCTCTTCTCATCCTCATCCTTCCTGCAATCCTTTGAGAACTAAAGTGAATGAAAAGCATGAACAAAGACACAAGACAAGAGAGAATGATTGTACATTAATTTGAGAAGGTGCTTTAATTCCTGCAAAGCATAATTTGTCAGTTTGCTGGTCTTTTCTTCTACTATCCACTGAATTGTAGACAACCAAGGATTAAGCACAATGTAGAACTTGTTAAATGCAAAAAAATAAAAAAACAGGAATCAGTTATAGAAACAAGATAATTAAAATCCACAAATGAATAGTAAGACAAAAGTAGTAATGCTAACTAAATAAATATATTCCAAAAATATGTTTTAAAAGCTCATTTATGTTTAAATGTCTCCTATATTATAACTTAAAATGTTGGAACCTTTCATTTAGCAAATTTTTTGAAAATAATGATAATTCAGAACTATTTACTGCTGTCTGCTGCTGTTACATGCTCATACATATTGTTGCCTGCTGCCACAAGACTGAAATTTGCGTCACAGCACATTATACACTCTATTTTCTGTCTACCTTTCTTTTTTTTCTTTTTACCTGGCTTTTAGTTATCATTGTGCTTATTAACTTTCAATAAATTATATTACCTCAATAGGGAAAATAAACCTCACAGAATAATCAAACATTTTAGGTCATTAGCTTGGTCGAGTTGCTAATGATTTAGTTATTGTTATTGTTATTATTGAGTTCATTTAAATCAGACCCAAATTCTAATCACCTATTAAAAAGTGATAGTTTCACTTTTCACTGAGGTTTCTCTCTCTCACTGTAGGCTCCTGTCCCTCTAGTGTGTATGTGCGTCAATTACTAATTGTGTTCGAATTTGATATGTCACAGTAGAAGATAACTGAAGTTTATGAGATCTTGCAAAAACTACATGAAAATTGAGAAAGCTAAGATTAGTATGGGTCTAAAATGTAGTCACTATGTCCCTTGGCCAAGGCACGGTGATCTTCTCAAAAAAATAGAAGTTGCAATCAGAACATACAGAGACTGTTCCTGTTGTGCATATAAAGAGAGCTGCACAGTAATTTGCATGTAGGAGGTGCAAGCATAACTGTCAAGAGTAAGCTATCGAGGATCATCGTCAGTGATAAGAGATGACCCAGAGAGACCAAACACCAGTCTCTGCAGTGGGACAACAGTTTCTAAGTCCGATAAAGCACTTATGACCAAAAGCATGCTGGTGGTTTTAAAGTTTTGCACCATGAATTTGTTACAAAGGGTCAGACTGTTAACTTCTGTGATGGTCTAAGAGGTATGATGAGAACATTTGGCTCATGTTTACTAAGTGTCATACTGTTATGGTATTAAAATATTTCCCCAAGTTTGGCAGATCTGCAGTTGCCAGTTAATGAGGTAACTTACACCTAGCTTAATCTTATGCAGCATAATGTTACAGCTGTGCAGTAATTCCTAGCTACTGACTGCATTGTATCTGTTATAGCAAGAGCTGTTTATATAGTTTGGTCCACACTATTTGCGTCAGTGAGGGTAGACATAAATATTAGAAACACCTCCAAGTATAATGGAAACAATTCGGCAGTAACACAAACATCCTGCAAAATGGTCATAAAGTTGAATAAACACTTCTTAAATAAACTTTACTTATAACCCTCTTGAAAGCAGGATTTGTTGGGCTGCTGTTGTATTTGACTGCATTATCGAAAAAATGGTAACTTATTATAACATTATTGTGTCATTAAATTTATTTTTTTGTGATCTCCAGATAAGCCTGTATCAGCACTAAGATAAATACTCTTTCCTGTATGATCAACCTGGAAATAACATGATTAGTAAAAAAAAAATGCAGTTTGGTGCTTTTTTACCTCACAATTTTTGAGTTACCATGAGCATTGACTCAGAACCTATACACAGAACAAGAAATCCTAAATCTTATCAAATCTGAGCTGATTCAATGAGTGCAACTGAATTAAATTGTGTTAGAACAGTTGGGAATAGCAGTATATCAAGAAAAATTGGTACGGAAGTTGAGATTGACTGAGATTTTCTGCCCTTTACTCCTCCCCTGTTTCTTTCTTTTCTCCTTTCCTTTCCTCTCCTGTCTGTTGTTTCCTCCTCTCCTCCGTTGTTCTCTCCTCTCCTCTCTCCCTGCAGCTGTGTTCTCCTTTCTCTCTCCTTTCTCTCTCCAGCTGTTGCCAACCTATCACCTGCTCCCCCTGCCACACACACACACACACACACACACACACACACACACACACACACACACACAAAGTATAATTATAGGAAATGGAGAACTGGCTGGGGATCCATTTGAACACATGAAAAAAAAGGAAAAAGGAATGATTTGCATCCAGAACCCAATGAGAGACATAATCAATCAGGGACGATTGATTATTTGATTGATGCTTGATTGATTGCTTGATATTTGTTTCATTTTGGTTCATTTCTGCGGTTGATTTGATCAAAAATTTTGATTATTGCCATTTTTAAGAAACCGCAGAATATTATAGTCAATATTCTTTCCAAATGTGTGAATTTCTTGTGGAAACCCTCATGGACATTTTCCCAAAGTTTTACAACATTCTATTGGAAAAAATAGCAAAGTTAAAAAAAGGAAAAAGATTAATTATTCATAAAAACAAGCCTTACTTTCCCTAAATAAATAAAAGGAGTAAATTAATGAAATAAATAAAATAAAAGATATAAGGGGAAAAAACTTCCACTGAACTACAGTGTGACATTGTTCATTAGATATTCAAGACATTGAACAATAGATGCAAAGTTAAAAATTTCTCAATCAAAAAACGTGGAGAATTAAAAAAATGAGAAATAAAAAACAAAAATT
Organism: Acanthurus leucopareius; assembly: GCA_029814765.1. NCBI lineage: Eukaryota > Metazoa > Chordata > Actinopteri > Acanthuriformes > Acanthuridae > Acanthurus > Acanthurus leucopareius. The sequence goes on from JAQMCX010000025.1 coordinate 3,028,685, forward strand.
TGTACGAAAAGACTTTGCTGCTCATTAGTCATCTCATACAAAGCAGACTTATGGCCATGATGGAGGAGCACCAGAATTAGGAGCAAAAGGCTAAAAATCAAGACATGCTTAGAGGGAGAAAGGGGTGAGGAAAGCAGGAAACTTAGAAGAAAAAAACCTAAAGTAGAGCAGCGAGGATGCCAGAGAGGCCCACAAAGTTTCCCTGCTTATCACTGCCTTAATGTCCCAACCGTTGGTTAGTTTCCATGGCAGCAGACGAGGGTAAAGTGGTAGCTTTTCCTTTTTTCCCACGGTTCCAGGGCAGTGCCATGTGAAAGCAGCGGGCACAGTCTCTGTTGGCACACACTGAATGGGAACAGAGCTGACAAAGAGCTGAAAAACCATGCTGTTAGTGTAAAAACGCCCCAAATCTGCCAGGGTGACCGGTTTAAATCCCACTCCTCAGTCCATGGAGCAAGGCAGTGACACTGCTGCATGGGTCAGCTGCTAATAAAGAAAATAAATATAGTAACAGTCTATCAAAGAAAGTGTTTTAGTTCTGGTAAAATAGTTTACCTCAAATCCCTTGAATCGACATATTTCTTTGATCCAAATGAAGTAAAGATAATAAAAATGTCCCAGGACAAAACAGGAATCTGTCCCAGGAATGATGTTGACTGGTTTGGGAATCTGTCCCAGGAAAAAAGCTAACATGAACCGCATCAAGTTTAGTATGATACTCAGTCTAATCTACTTCATGATAGGGAAACTGTTTTTCATATTTAATCATGGTTGAACTCTGTGAAACACTTTGGCTGACTTGTTTAGTAAACAGCTGAAGTTATCAAGTTAGCTTGCGTAGAGCTAGCTAAGATAAGATCTGACTAAGAATAAGCAGCATGGGATTATTATGATGAATAAATGCTGCAAACTAAAGGCTGGTTTATGAAAACTACAGCCGGTGGATTTGGATTTAGTAAACATAACGTTAAACTGTTATCTAATGTTAAGGGGTTACTGGAGGCTCTCAGTTTAAATTTCCCCCAGCAACCTCAGAAAAAAAAATAGTAAAAAGTTGTCCAAAAGTTGTCAAAAGTTTGTCCACACACAGTTTTGATGCATCAAGTGAGATTCACTTTATTTTTCAAAAAACATATCCAGTAACTCTTGGAATTAGAAGGCTGATATGAACACTTATTGTCATTCAGTATAATTTATTTAGATCAAAATGATAAAACATGAACACAGCGATAATAATTAGGAATAATGTGGCGATTTTTGTAAGCCTGTTTGAGTTGATCAACCGTGTTGACAGCCTTTTGGTCACTTTTCATTTGTTTTTTTTTTCCTTTTTAGCCTTGTTTTCAATTGTATGGCTGTTTTAGAAGGTAAATGGTAGTACTGGCTAAGTTGAGAATTTATTGTCATTATACTTTTTGTTTCTTTGCCTTTAAGCAGGGGGAAAGTTAACCTTTTTTTTTTCTTTTTGTTCTTTGAGCCTTTGAGCATGTTAGAGCTATATATATTCAAATTTCTGAGCTGTGGCGCATGAATTTTAACAAAGCCAAATGAAGGCCACTGTGCCACTTTTAGTTGTGGCCAATAAAGGTATTAATTTTGAATTATTACTTTTATCCAAATTTGTTAAAGAAAGGAGATGACTGCCATTTTGGAGTTTCTAAGAAGATTTTGAGATGGCTCATCCCTCCTCCCTCCTCCTCACGCCGTCCTTCCTCCTGCTGTCCGTCTATTTCCACCCTCCTCTCTTCTTCCTCGCCTTGAAATGTCAGGTGGGGTGTGCCCTGCTGTGATGAAGCTGCTCTGATCACCGGCTCCAGAACAGTGTGTGGGAGCAGATATGTCATTATTCTGCAGCCAGGTGGTCGCTCAGAAATCACACAGAGCACATCAGCAAGTGATGTAGCTCCCAGATCTCAACTATACCCCTCATTTTACAGTCGTCCAGGTGTTCAAACGCTGCCACATTTGTCTAAATACAGGTATTAAGTTGGTAGTGAGGGTGGAGGAAGAGGAAGAACAGGTCTGTCATTGATGGCAGGAGAGAGAAAATGGGGGAGGAAAGGGAGGACATTTCATATTTCATACTCAGGAAGTACGTCCAAAGTAGAAGTCTTTCAGGGGTCTAAAATTCTGGACCTGATCCATAACAGAAACATGGAAAACCTACATAACTGGTGCTGTTTTTCAGATCTTACCTGGCAATACAAGTGTAGTCGGTCTAAACTCAGATTAAGGGTCTGATTAATCTGACTAAGTCCTATAATACTTTTGAGGTCATTTCAGAGCTACATGTTTCATAATTTTTACAACAATGTCACAGTCATATTATTTTCTAAGATTTTTCAATAACTTTTAAGGTTTTAAAACAGCCAGTGTGTCACAAAAAAAGACTTTTCATGAAAAAAAGAAAAAATGCAATGAATCAGGAAGGAGAAAGCAAATGAAAAAGAAAGAAAATGAAAAGGATACATAAATTTAGCATACGGAGAGAACAGTGTTAGAAAAGAATGGAAGTGGAAGAGGAAAAGAGGAGAATGATCAGAGACAGATAGTCATGACAGTGACAGGAGAAAATCAGAGTGTGATACTGAACCACAGGATCCTTTGACCTTTGATCCCTCCAGTCTGACAGCACCTGACCCATCATCCATCTCTCCTGGGTCGCCTCTGCACTTCCTCCTCCCACAGAGAGAGAGAGAGAGAGAGAGAGACAGACAGAGAGATGGAGAGGGTGCACAAAGCAGGAAGAGCACTGACACAGTGTCTTATGAATCAGAATCATCGAACAACATCAGAACTCTTAGGTGTGTTGTTGAAATTAAGCACTTTATTTTTTTTTGTAAAGCTTTGTTCACCATGAACACTTTGAAACTGTCAAATGAACACCATCATTGCAGCTTTGGTGAATAATTGTCTGTAGGCTACTGTAACTCAATGATCTCACAGATCTGTTAGCTCTATTAGCTCTCTTAACACCATCAGCTCTTTAGACTTTGTAAACGTTTTTTGCTCTGTTGGTGTGTTAGAACTCTTAGCTACATTAGCAGCCTTAGCTCTGCTAGCTCTTGTATCTGATAGGTCTTTTAGCTCTTAGCTCCAGTCATCTGTGCCTGCTTGGAAAACCAGATTCTGGTTTATCAAAAAAGACCCTATTTTTGACTTAAATCATTATGTTGAGGAATTTTCAACATCAGACGAAGCCCAATGATAGACGTGTACATTTATACAGAGCAGGAGCTGCTTATAGCTAAAAAGGAGATTTCATGTTACGAACTCAAAAAATGTGAAATGACTAATACATGTGACTCAAGCTTTGGTACACATAAAGCTTATTTATTGACCTCTTTCAATTTTAAAATGAAGAACATAATCATCCCAAATGAAAAAAGGAAATATAATATTAGGAGTGACCGAATCAACTGATTTTTGTTTTTCATTGTACGCAAACATTACATCTGATATATTATCATCATAATGTCCCATCAACATGGTAAATGGTAAATGGACTTTACTTTTCCAACACGGTTGTCATATCACTGCCACTTAATACTTACACTTTCCTTTCTGTAATCATATACATAATGTAAGTGTTGAAAACCTGGAGACATACAAAAAAATTTAGAAGACTCTCATTAAAACAGTCCTTGAAAACGAATAGAACAAATTCAGTACCAATTGATGGTATTTTCTTGAGTAACCAAACTTACTTTAAGAAATAATAAATGGCATCTCTGGATAAGACTCTAATAATTGAGAAAAACAAAGTTCTCCCCAGCAGTTCTTAAAAGGTTAAGAAAAGTCTGTCCAATTCACATTAAATGGGGTGATATTTTAAAGTATTTTACTGTTTTGGTGAGAGTCGGACATCTCATTTATACCATAAAATTGAGGAATGTTAAACATTAGGTTTGTTTCATGGCCTGTTCTGTGCGGCACATGAAAATCTTGTGAGCCTGAATGTTGCATCTTTATTTAGTCAGACAGTGTCAGTTGACAACCCTCTGCCGTGTAGCTCTCACTGCTCATTGTGCTGCACTTTAATACTTTCATATTGTGCTTCTAATTCAGAATTTCACACCTTTTCTCTCATTGCTACCTCTCTCTTTGTCTCTCTGCGTCATTCGCCTTCCGTCTCAACCCTGAAGACAAGAGGAAACGTGTTAAATCCACCTCTAAGAACCTTTTTAATTCAACATTAGCAGTCGTCATCTGTCTGCCAAACAATACCCAAACACAATTTACAGCTACGACTGGAGCATCCCGCCTTTGTTTACTCTGCAGCTAAATATTGTTCCATCAATAATGGACTCCAAACCCAGAATCAGGCTTTTAGTTTTAGGTAATCCTGAATGTTTTACAGGAGATTTTTTTTTTCTTTTTTTGCTGTGTTTTATTGTCTTGGGAGCATAATTGGAGTATGCTGTTTTCTTCATTTGTTTTAGGTTTTAGGAGGAACATGGGCTCAGTGCCTCATGAATGTAACTCCAGATGCTATTGTGTCCGAGGTTTTTGTGGAAGTGTTGCCCGAAATCCTTAAGACAAAGGCAGCAGATATAGAGGGAAAATATAAATCCTGGAAAGAATCAAATCCTCAAATCCAAATTTCTCATTCGGCGACACATATGAAAGGAAGCTGGGGGGTTAAAATGGAGCACGAAACAAGGCGATGTCCAAAAAAGAAAAGAAAAAAACATGTCAACGAAATCTCCTGAGGTGTTTCAGGTGCCATGTTTTTTTACTCCCCGCCTCCCATCAGATCACAGTAAAATAAAGACAGATTGATAAATTCACGGATGGGTGTGAATGTTGCCAAATCGAGTCAGACCCCGACCAAAGTAAACGCTGTGCCACGGAGTGAGAAAAGAGAAGGAGAAAAGAGAAGGAGGGATGGAGGGGGAGAGAAGATTTGGGCTTCTAATGCCAGCCTTATGCGTCTTTTAGTCGTTTCCGCCGTCGGGGCTTGGCACCGGCATGGCGCTGTCAGCCAGCCAACAAAAATCTGCAGTGCCTGCCGCATTTCAGCAGCCCTGTTTTGTCTGAGACCAACACACACACATACATAAAAACACGCAGCGACACACTCCCGCCGCATACTCACTCGATACTGCAAATCTGCAACGTTTTTTTTCCACGAAACCGCAGCTTCATGGAAGAAAATGTAGAAATTGAAGTGAAATAAAATTCTTCAAAGTACAGGAAGAAAATATATTCTTCTTCATAGATTTTAGACTCCCTGAACACGATTTTTGCACACTAACACACCACACTGCCTCGGATCACAAATTTTAAATGTAGTTGTCCTGTTGAAGTCCTGCTGTTTTGATAGTTTGGTGATATTGTCCTGTTTATTGCTTTGCTGTTGTTTGTGTTGTATGTCTATTGATTCCATGGTGGGGAAGGAGTGAATAAGGTATGTGTGTTTGCATGTGTGTGTTTAGGTGTGTTTGCGTGTGTGTGTTAGTGTGTGTGTGTTTGGGGTGGGGGGGTGTAATGAAGGCTGTTTTGTAACAAGGGAGGTGGGATTGTTGTTTACATCTCATCCACATGAGCGGGGAACAAATGTAATGGTCGCTGCTGAATTTTAGGTTTTAGTTCATAAAAGTTGACATTTTGGAGATTTATTGTTTTTACCAGGGACACACTCTCATTGTATTGTTTTTGGAGCTAGTACAGAAGAAGTCAGTGACTGAGGGGTTACATGCACGCAGTGTTGTGTGCTGCAGCATCTGGAAGTGTAAAGCAAAGTTGCTGTCTGGATCCATACAATATCTGTTATGACACAAAGGAATCTGCATCGGTGGTCACCAGAGAAAAAAGACTGGGGGCAAATGAAGCAATAAATATATATTTATATGTTAACTGTATGTGTTTAATTTCTTAGAAAATACATGAAACAAAAAAAATTTAACAATGTGCCTGATATAAAATAAATTTTAATAAATGTAAATGAAATTGAGCTTGAAAAATTACTTTTTCTCGAATCCCACAAGAAAAAGGCTGATTTAAACTGATTCTAAAGAAATGAGTAAATGGTATAGAAAGAGGACGACCACAGTCTAATCTTTTCAGTGTTTGATTTCGGTTTTGGAAAGGTAGAGAAATGTATATCCCCCTCTAATTGCTCCAGGTAATGGGTAACACTGTTACCAGTCTCCAAGGCATGTTTAACTATAACTAGCTCTGCATAACTAGCGTGAAAAGACAGAGAACCAGAGGCAGTTCCATAAGAGTCCATTGAGCACAGCCGTACAGTTGTCGTAGTGTGGTCAGATGTGGCCAGTCTGTGCTTAAGGGGCGGTTATGAAGGGTCATTAGCAGACTGCAATTGCACATTGTAATGTTTTGCTTTTTTTTAAGAGGGAGAAGGTCTAGATGTACATAAAGTAGTCTAAACTTTGTCTAAACTATCAGCAGAAAAAAATGAACTTTAGAAATCTGAAAATTCTCTTTCTTTATCAATTTCACTTTTTTTTGTTTAGTCTTCAAGCTGTCAGGCTTTGATATCAAATCATGAGCTAAAAACAACACATGTGAGCATCAGGTCAACTTTATTATGCAACAGATTGTAATTTAGTGAACTAGGTGGTGGGTTTGAAGAGACCCTGCTCTGCATACCGACATACTGACATACACTTAATTTTATCACTGATTCTGTGACAAACCACAGTCTAAAAGCCTGCAGTATTAGCATGACGGCACACACGTAATGTGAACACTCAGGTACATTGACATTCCTCAATTAATAACATATCTAACATAATATACATAAACTTTTAATGTTTTATGTATTAGATGTTGATTTAAAGAGTTTGGTTTCATGTAAGGTTTCTGTCGTAGGATGAGTTTAAAAACCGGACGTGTTTTGTTTTTTGTTATGTTTTTGTTGTTTTTTGGGGGAGGGGCAGAGTGAGTCTGTTTTTTTTGTAGCAGATGTTTTTCAGATTCTGCAAGTAAAACAAACTATTTTATTCAGCTTTTAGAAATTGTGAAGTAATATAATTCCTTTTGGTGGCAAGTTTTTACTCACCACTGAACCTGCATTTGTTGTCTGCCTGGGCTGAACACAGGGATGTGATGATTTTGTATAGCATACACAAATATCAACAAAACAGCTGCCTTGGATATATGGTTTTAAAACATTTAGTTTGAATGCTTTGCACAGGTTTTTTTCTATTTTGTTAACACTTAAACCCTCTGGACTTTATATACTGTTCAAAAAGCATGGTTTTCATTTCACACCAGACAAATTTAACATAATGTGAATTATGACTGGTACTGTTTATGTGGACCTAAAAAGATAGAAATAGTAGAAAATAAATTTGAAGATCTATTTCATTTTCTTTTTCAAAGATTTCATAATTTCATAAGACTCCATACTCCAGTTGGTTTCTATAATTACCGCAAGTTTTATGGCCATTGAAACAGTAGATACAAGAGTTTGCACTGCAACAGCCTCAAAGACCATAATTCACTTCAGCAGCCTAAATAGACCAGAATGCACTTGTTAAACTATGCAATACTACATTTACTCCCCTCGAGGTTCATGAATAAGATAATTCACTCAAAGCCACCTTTAATTGAAAGCAAGTTCATACAAGTTGTCCAGAAGCATTATGGGAATTGAGGGAAATCATTAACAGAACAATTTCTTGTAAAAATTGTATTTTTAGGCCTACTAATTATCACAAATCAATTACGGAACAGTTCAACATTAAACCAGAATGTTACACTTCTACACATGACTTAGTGACTGAAACAGTTTTGCAAACTTGCTTTTCAGAGGTTATCACAGGTTACATCAGTGTGTATTTAGCTGGATGCTTACAAAAAAAAAAAATCTAAAACATTTTGCTGTCTGTATTTGTTTCCAGTTACATTAATACTTAATCAATAAACATCAAAATGTTCAACAAATAGAATGTAAACTCAAAATTAATTTAAACAGTTAATTTTACAGTTAAAGTAAAAAGTTAATCTATGACAGCCTTGAATATACAGAATTTAACTTGGAAAATTGTAAATGAAAGAATCAGAGTTGTGGTCCAATCAGGAGTGCGATCTGCTCTGATATGGCTGATGGTAGAAGTCGACAGATGTGAGTTGGATGCTGCGTCTCTCGAGTCGTTCTCGTCGCTCGTATACGTTCATCTGTTGTTTGATGTATTCACTCGCTCCAGTGCCAAGAAATCAATGCCTGCTGGGATTGAGGGACGGGGGTGGTGGTGGTTTGGTGTGTGTGTCCGTGTGTGTCTGTGTGTGAGTGGGTTGTCTGTTAAAAGACGGTTACTCATCGACCATCGTCTGTTAAATTAATGTTGATCCCAAAAAAATGTTACGCTCTACACAGGAAGACAACAGCATGAATAAATATATAGATTATTTCAAATTCAGTGCTGGCGGGATCGTTTCAGAGTGTCTGTTAGATGTGTGTGTACTGTATGTGTCTGTGTGTGTGTGCGTGTGTGTCGATACCTTTCAGACTTTGTAGAAACTTCTGGACCGGTGCCCGGCGGTGTCATGGAAACGCTTGAATCGCTCAGAATGATTCATGTCTGCAAAGTCCAACCCTCCCCCAATCACACACACACACACATCACACACTCCACACACACCATGCACACACATGCATGCACAGACACCATGTACACATCCCATGCACACAAACCATGCACACACGCCTGCACACACGCAGCATGAAGGAATAGGGAGTTTAACCCTTCTTCTATCCATCTTACTTCCCCCTCCCCACTTCCCTTTCTCTTCTTCTCTTCTCTTTCTTTCCTCTCGTCATCTCGCCATCCTCATCAAATCGCACTATTAGTCACATAGTTTATTAAAATGGACTCATTATATGGATGTCAGGGGAGATCACGTCTTGTGAGTGTTTCCTTTCACACAGAGAAAGACTCGACATGACTCTCTAAAAGAGGGAGTCTAGACGTCGACATCGACTCCTTGAACAACACCATCGTGTTGCTTTTTTTTCCCTCCTGATGAATCTGAATGAAAACCAACGACTGAAAGATGTCAGTGTGATGAAAAGAGAAAGAGAAAGACATCAGTACTGAGTCCCATAACAACAGCATCTATTCCTTCATGACTCAATCAGTCAGTTTTTTAAAAAATCATTCAAATTAGGAATAACTGCCACAGTGAATTAAAAGAGGTCAAAGTAATGGAGAAATTAAATTGCAGGGTGTCAAAATTTTTCCTCTTTAAGGAAAAACACATAATTAAAAATTGTAAAAATTTGAATGAAATATACTCAGATTGATGTAATCAATCATAAAACAGAGTAACAATTTCTAAGGACTTCTGTTTTTTGCCTTCCACCTAATGAACCTCAGTGTAAATATTTACGTCATAAAAAACATTCAAAACGAAATTAGAATGCATTAATAGATAATGTGATGTTATGACAGCTCTATCCCTTTATTTTTTTCTCTCTGGGAATCTGAATGAAATAATAAGAAACTGATGGAAAAAAATGTTGATGAAAAAAATGTTGATGAAGCTTTTATTAATAAATATCAAATAAGCATATCTCTTTTCCTCCTATGTTTCTTCTTATAGCCTTCTCACTTCTGTCTTGTCTCTTTTTTCCTCCCTTTCTCTCTTCTTTTCTCCCCTTCTCTTTTCCTCTCCTCCTCCTCTTTGTTGGGCTGCAGTTAATTAAACGTTACTAAACTAATTATAATGAACATTAATATGGAAGAACTAATTAAGGAATAAGAAAACACAAAGCTCACCCTGACACTGTTGTCTTGTATTGATCATAAGACATGACTGTGTTGTTCGGTGTTTAACTGATTCTTAGAGCTCCTCATAA
>JAQMCX010000025.1:3040486-3062245 GCA_029814765.1 Acanthurus leucopareius
TAAGTGTGTGTGTGTGTGTGTGTGTGTGTGTGTGTTTGTGTGTGCATTATGTGTGTTTCTTTGTTGTTTTCAAAGGAAACAAGAATTAAGTGGCTTTACAGATAAAAAAGAAAATTTAGCCCTAAGCATAGGTTTAAGTTTAATGTTGAGGGTTTTTTTTTAAATTTTGGGTTTTGGAAATCAGTTTCTGGTTTAGGGTTGAATCCAGAATGAAGCACAAATAGAGAAATACATTTAGGGTACCTTTTTTTTTTACTACTTTGATTTTGCATGCATGGTATTAAAAACTATGTATCTGCAACACATCAGCTGCATTTGAAGTCTGTGTGTTGCAGATGATACGTTGCAGGATTTCCTTAGAAGTATAGATACAACATGTAATTTTGAAGGAAAATCATAGAGCTTTTGAGCTGTCATGTCATTCATTAATGCTGACTTTTAAGTTTTTGAGTGAACTAGATATGAATTTCATTGCAATATTAGAATGGTTTACTTTTGCTGGGGGAAGGAAATCCCATTACCAAATATATCCTAAAATAAGCCTGAAACAGGTTTTTTAATCTTGGTTTTGTTTTTCTGAGGGCCTATCTTATGTTTTTGTTGACTGATGTTTTTGTTAACTCTCATAAAAATTCACACATGAAACACGTTTGACAATTACATATATTACATTGAAAAGCCATGTGCACTTTTTTCTCAACACATTCCAAATGAGAGTTTTATATATTATATAATGCAGGGAACTTTATGTAAAATGCTGTTTCCTGTAATATTCCCAGAATATTTTAATTCCTGTACTGATTAAAATGGTTCAAATAATGTATGAACCTTCATTTGGTGTAAACACAGTTTTAGTGGCATCTTACATCTCCACAAGGTCAGTGTCATATTTATGCTGTTAGCTGCCAGATTTTAGTTCAAAATCGTCTGAAACATTTTTTTTTAATGTTAAAGTCTATTTCAGGATGAGGATTTAAGACTTGGAAATATAAATAAGTTTGGTTATGGGCCTGTTAAGATGCAGTGTGATGACAGCTAATATTAAAGCAGAGCATCCTGGGTCCTGTTGCTCTCAGCCTGTAATGGAGCTTATTTGTGTTTCCTCCTCTGTCTCTCGGCATAGTGGATTAGCAGGGATTTTGTCCTCCTGGTTCACCGACTTCTCTATGGGCTTTATACAGCAGAGTGGGCTGACCTCCCCTCCTCCACCTTTTGTACCTCTGCATCCAGCACACTCTAACGAGTGGCGCTTCGTTCAGGGGTCCCCCTCACAGCATATAAGCCTGTTTATGTTTGTCGTCAAGGAAAAAATGTCACTGCAGGGTTCCCCAGAGAAATTCAGAGATTGGCCAGAGTATATAAGGCTTGCAAAACCTTCTATTGAGGTTTTTTTTTAAATTTTGAGAATGTTCAGTTTTTGTTGTTTGATTATTTTGGGTCTTTTTTGCCATCATGCATCAGTTGGCAGTTTAGAAAAAAGAAAGTTTTAGAAACAGACATGGTTCGGATAAAAGGAGAAGTGGCCCTGTGTCTGATCATGGTTTTATAGTTTTATAGTTTAGTTTTTATTATTAGATGATAACATGCAGTCAACAACTAGACACACTTATGGAAATAATGAGTGATATCCTTCAGTGATAAATTGAATATTTATTGGCGGAAATTATTAAAATCCTTCCACTCGATGTGTTTGTCAAGCTGAAATGAGCAAACATTTGGTATTTTTACTTAAGAAATGACCTTAGGTGAGTAGTGGTACACATCTCTTACCACATGTATATTGCACAACCACAAATTCACATTTTAGCAAAATGTGAAATGGGGTTGCCTCATTTAAAATGATCATTTGCATTCAGCATGAGGAAACCTTCAGCAATATCCAATCCTTAAAAAAGCAGTATCACAAAAAACTTGTTAGGGGTAAGCAATTGATTTTAGTGATTGGCAGAAAGACTTCAGACCATTTCTTTGTGTGAAGTCTTTAAATGTCAGGATTTATGAAAAAATATTACAAAGGTGTTTTTTCAGTGAGCAATCCCAGGTTCAAGAACCTCTGTTCTCTTGTTACTATGAGAAACTTTTATCAAGGCAGAATTCTAAGGACTCTGGACATGTGAAGAGTTATCAAAGGTTACTAGAAGCATAATTAGAGTTAGAGAACCATTGAAAGTAGGATTTTTTAAGAATACTGTGAGGATTCAGTGTCCTTGCAAATGCTTATGTTTTTGAGACCCTTTATTTCCGTGGAAGTATCACTCACAAGTATCACAATTCTCCTTAGTTCCTCAACAATCCACAGAGACTGGACATCATCCAGTTGTGCTGAGTTCATTAGGAACTATCAAGGTTCAAAAACCCAGCTGTTTCAATTGTTTAGATTTTTGTTTAGAAGCCTAAAAACTAAGTGAAGGCTGTTTCCTCAGCTGTAACACAGATTTCCAAACTAGCATCATGGTTTGAGAACTTTCTGAGAATGCTCTTTGAAAGTTTTTTGAGTCTATGACATGAGATCCCAGAAGAATTATCGAATCAAATTTTTTGAAAGTTTTTTAAACCATGAAGTTCCTCTCCTTCCTACTTGAGCAACCACTTATAGCTAACAGTTTCCATTTTTTTTTCAGTAAAAAAAACCCAGCCAAACTATGAAATATACGAAGTTCTTTGCTCTTTTGAGAACTTTTGGAAGTTTCTAAAGATGTCTGAGTACATGGTATTGCAAAAGTATTTTCAAAGAACCTTCTAAGAGTGAAGGATTTTTAGTGTCCCTTGAGTTGTGTGGTTTGTGACCTTTCAAACCACCTTTCATGAATTTAGTTTTACAAGAACTCATAAAAACTCTAAAATGCCAAAGGTTCCGAGAAGCACTGTCACGGTCAGTCTTCATGTACAGTTTTCATCGCTCAAGTCTCTGTTGACATCTTTGTGAGTAATGTGCCTGTAAGTGGATGGTCGTGCAGGTATCCTATTTGGTGTTTTAAAACCCTGGAAAAAATCTTAGAAGTTCTGTTAGATCAAATTAACTGTTTATAAAAGTGCCTTTGTCTGATGTCGACAGGGTGCTTGAAGTGACTTTACATTTTGCAACCTTTCTTTAAATGTTGGTTCTGTGTAAACTCAGGGAACATCCCAGGGAACAAAACAATCTAAGAGGGCTTATATTTTGTAAAAAAAGAGGGAGTAGAGAGGAAGTTCTGCTAAAATTTGATCCAAAGCGCTCTGATAAAAACATTGATAATGAAACACCCTAAAAAGAAAAAAAAATAAAGAAATCATGTTCGTCTGCTGGACTGCTAAATGTTATTATAATCGTAAACTTAATTTGTTGTTTTCTGGATGAAAACAGCTGCTCCTGATATTTGTTCTTTGCGTTGTCTATGATTTTGTTTCCTCACAGTATGTGTGTAGAGTTTTTGAGACTTAAATAAATAAAGTTGTTGAAAAATTAAACAAGAAATGAAATAAAAAAACTAAATTATGTTGAGAAAAACTTAAGTACCAAATAAATGTCAAAAGCCTCTTTCATAACAGTAACTCAATTTTGCCAAAGGATGTAATGGTTTTTGTTCTAAATTGTATTTTTTTTTAATAATCTTTCTTTTTAATCCAAATGGCTTTTCCAGTTCAAGGCAGTGAAACAAGATGCTCCGCTGATGGTTTCTTTGTGTGTCTGTGTGCGTGTGTGTTCATTCGTAGTGCACTGTGACAGGGTGTGTGATCTTGAGCTCAACCCTTCCCATCCTGCATTGCTCCATGGCTGCCTGGCTTTTTTTCTAATTAAAATACCAAGGATTTTTGTTTGTGTGTGTAATACATGAGCTTGGCCTGCAGAGATGGTGGAGGTGAAAAGGTCTCCATGTTTGGACGAAAGTGAAGTGCAGGGGTTACAGTTACACATACAGTTGTGAGATCTTCAATTGAGAGTATCTCTTTATAGTGCTTATTGTAACTTCTGTAACTGATACGCTTTTTTTCAGAATTTGAAAAATGATCAGATTCACATGATAAACAACATATAGTCAAATGACTTATTTTTCATTTTTACCCAAACAAAACAAGCAACAAATATAGTTCTAATTAAAGTGGTTTCTAATTAAAGTTAAATATAAGGAGAGTGCTTGTCTTCATCTTTGGGACTGCTGGAGTAAGGCTGGGTATGTAAACATTTTTCCAAAAGGCATCTGCCTGACTGTGGCCTGTCTGCTGTTTGATGAAGTTAATGTACTTGCATAAAATGTGCAATTTTTGGGTTGTATCCACGTGGTTGAATGCACCTATTTTATGCCACTTTGGATACAAGGGCCAGCTAAATAAATGTAATGTAACGTGGTAAATGTGTGGAGTAAATACCAATTTATCCTGTTCAACATATAACTGTAAAATACTGACAGAAAAAAATATCAGTTTTGTCTAAACTTGTCTTTTGGAATTTTGTTATTTTGTAGAGTGGAGAGGTTTTCTTTTCTTTTTCGCTTTTCCTTTTGATTAAGCAGCAGTTGCTGATTTAGCTGCTGACAAGCATCCAAAAAAGGAAATGTGAAAAAAAAAGAAAAAAAACAATAACTTTCAATTATCACAATAGGCTTTTAAAACATGCATGAATCATTTACTATTAGGTTGATAGAGTACAATGTACTACATTCATATATAGTTGTCCCTGCTCAAAGGGGTCCTCTGTTGAGAGCTGCCATGGCACAACAGACAAAAGTCCTGTCAGTATTGACCCTATTAGTGTCCTGTACCTACGATGAGATGTAAGAGTGGATTGAGATGGTGATCTGTATTTTGAATTTCAAAGGTATTGTCTGTACTGAAGTGGTTCAGGTCTCTCACACATGTAAAAGCTTCTGATCCAAATTCTTCATTCTGTCAGGGCCAACGACATATGCCTCAACATAGGTGGGCCTTTTTGTTTGTTTGTTTTTTTGATTCGATTTTTTGTGACAGCCTCTGTGTACAAGTTCAGGGAGATGTATTGGTTTTATTTTCTAGTTATTTACTGGAATATTGTAATAAATGAGTGTATCTATAAGATGTCTGAGAAGGTAGTTAAATAATTAGTGAATGAATGAACAAAAGAAAGAAAGAAAGAGTGACTAACTGAAGTTAATAGTTACTCATGCTTCTGATTTAATAAAGCCTTATTTTCGATTAATAGTAAAAAAAAAAAAAGTGTAGTACAATCAAGAATGAATTACTGAAATCAAAATGATTTAAAAAATGCATGAAACTACAATTTTTTTTCAGTTAAATTTACTTAATGGTTAAATCCCTGAAAAATCTTAGCTTCTCTTTCACATAAAACACTGCTTTATTTTTCTTAATTGTAAAAACTTTAACACTGTTGTAGGCTTGAAAATTATAGCATAATTATTTTAAATGTAATAATTAACTAAAATTTAGTCAGAATTTCAAGTAGAAATTGGGCAAATTTTGCGGAGGTGTATAAAATGTTAAATCTAAATAGATCTCTGTTTGTCTTTGTGTGTGTTTGTGTGCCCATGTGAGTGTTTCTCCGTGTGTATGTGTGTGTGGGGTCCTGAAGTAGTATTTTTAAATGCATGTGTCTCAGTGCATTGATATATTTTGGTACCATGCAAAAGTACATTTGCATTTGTGTGTCTTTGTGTGTATATAGGGCTATATATACTGAGTGTATATTGTACACATTTACACGTCTGTGTGTGTGTGTGTGTCTGTGTGTGTGTGCATCTGTGCCAGTGATTTCCAGTACTTTGTAAGTGTGTGTGTGTGTGCGTGTGTGCGTGTGTGTGTGTGTGTGTGTGTGTGTGTGTGCATGTGTGTGAGTGTGTGTGTGTTGTGGTGTATGTGGGAGTCTTTGTATATGTGCCAAACTGGTCCAGCTGGCATCAGTCGTAGCTGAAGCCGAGGCCGCTGTATCGGTCACACACAAAAACACACACACACATTCTCAGTCACACACACACACGCATACACACGCATACACATAGTCGACCATATTCCCATTTTGTACGCCTGTAATTATCAACCTCTTCTGCATCGACTACCATGTTGGCGCGTATTCAGCACTGGTCTATACACGCCTGATTCAAACCCTTCACCACGTACACGCTTCATTTTCCTCAACACACGCTCGCTATAAAACCCATCCATTTCATCTCATACGGCTGCACCGACCGCAGAATGTAATTACACAGTAACCGTGGTTTGATATTTAGACTGGCTGAAGATTTAAGGTTTTATCCAAGAAAAAGGTCTGTGTGGTAAAAATAGGCTCGAAGTGGTCCTGCAGTTCGATGGAGAGCAAAGCCTGTTCAGAAGCTGGAGAGGAAATTAGCTTTGTTGTCAACATGATGTGGCAGTCGATGCATCTTCGAAATTCATCAGACACCTTATTCACAGCCAGACACACTTAGTTTGTGTATTAAAATGATGGTGGGTTACCTGCCAAAAAGGCCTCACCTCCTTGTCATGTACTGATCAATTCTTGGCCTGCATTTTAAGAGCGCTGATGTTTGATTTCAATCAAACACATGTTTAATCACGTTTAGCCAAAAAAGCTCTATAAAGACAGTTGTGTAGGGGAGAATATCTGTGCTCTTTTTTTTTACATCACAGCTCAATAAATCTGCATATTAAGGAAGAAAATCTGACGCAAAGCCATAGTTTACGGATCTATGTAAAATCTAAAGGTTGTCAGGGTTGTTCAGGTTAAAATGGTTGTAAAGGGATTAATAGGTGGTGGCTCAAGATTATTTTCTACTTTCAAAGGCATCTGTAATATACGTTATTTGGAGCTTTAACACCAGAGACTTAAGCTCTGCAAAAGTCATATGATCAAAGTACTCCAACACTTTCCATTTGAAGGTGGGACGATGGTGCACAAACAAAAATAAATTGCAAAGTTACAAAACCTCTGCAGTTGCAGGACACTATCCAAAACTACAGCTGGTACTCCAAGTTTAAGCATAATTTAGCATGTGGGCATTGCCTAATGGGTACTGTGAGACTACAGGGGTGTTAAGTACTATTTGTTGCTGGTGAGTCACCTGTTCAGATTGTGTGATATATCATGTCACAGTGTATCTAGGTAGTTTGGGATGGATACCAAAGTGTTACAGGCAGTTGCTATAGTGCTGGTACATTGTTGCTAGTTCTTTCAAAATATTCAAACAGTTGCTAGGTGACTGGTAGTGAGTTGCTTATTTGGCTGTACCAGACAGTTGGTGTGGCAAAATTTAGTGGTGACTTGGTGGCTTCTTGACTTATGTCTAGACTCGCTATTCATAATGTGATGCTCTAAATTTTTTGAATGTTGTTTTGTTTTAGTGTCCAAATTCTTTATGAAAAATTTACATAATATATATAACAGTTCAAAATTTGTAATATATAATTATATATATGTATATATGTGTATATACTGTATATACACAGACACACACACATATACATAAATATATAAATATATATATATATATATATATATATAGAGAGAGAGAGAGAGAGAGAGAGAGAGAGAGAGAGAGAGAGAGAGAGAAAGAGTATATATGATTTTTAAAATGATTTTTAAAATTCTGCATAGAAACCATTTTAAGCACTGGATAGTGAATTCATTAATTCAATATTTGCCTCTAAGATGTTTTTTGGGTCAAATGGCTCTATTATCCATTATTGTTTTAGACAATGTTCAACCTTTTAGACTCACTTTTGACAATCAACTCAATTTCTTTTAGAATCAACCAGTCTAAGATTCTGTGAGAAAATTTTAAATTAATGTCATCTGTTAGTCTCAACAGGAGCCCAGAAAAAGTTAATTACCTTCTATCATTTAATCAGGCACACACACTTGTTGGTAGACCTTTGATTTGCAAAAAATTCCTCATTTTGTAAATTTAATAAACTAAACGCACAAAGATAAAATTAAATTCGAGAACATTTTAGCACTGGAATAGAACTGAAGAGGATATCACAGGGATCCTTTTAGTGAACTTTTAAGTGTCCAAGTAGGTGAAAAACGCAGGAGGGTCTGCTATTCTTTTAGCAATCTGTCACTCTCATCTCATGAGTCAAGATCAAAGAATAAACTAAGGCTCTAATATCCTACATAATTCCTCATGACTGGTTTAATTCAGAATACAACTGGCTTTTAGCTTTGATATACCAAAGTTAACAAATCTCTCCCTCTTACACATGCACATACTCACACACACACACACACACACAGTCTGATGAACCAAAACACTGAGAAAGGTGTCCATCAGCTGTTTGCTCCTGTTTCCATTGTCAGATAACTATTGTCCAGACATGTTTACATCTCGTTTATATGCAAAGTGTACCCTTACTGTTCCACACATTGCACAACTGGATTATTCCTAACTTAAGCTTAATTAATAAGCTTCATTAACTGGTGCCATCATTGTTGCATACTGTTTTAGACGTAAGAACTTTGTTTGTCCCACAAAATTTTAACACTGACTAATTGACAGAAAGTACAACTACAAAATCAATCCTCATGAGGAGCATCTGCACTTTTACCCCTCATTCAAAGATAACCATTGAGATCTCACTCTGTCAACAAACCATCATGGTCTCCTCTGACTTGTAGCGTTGATTTGATATTCTTTGACACTAACGTAGGTTTTTCTGCTTTCCTGTCAAACATGAGAAATCTCAACAGCACATCATTTCTCAGCAGCCGTTTGTAGATACTGGTGAAGCACACAATACGCTGACTTTGCTTCACTTCCTGGCTTGGGGGCAAGATGCTCAACATACTGTGTGCAGCACTGTGTCTCGCTATGACTTGGTGGAACATGCAAATTAATGTCTCATTCTCTAGAGTGTTAAGAATTTCTCAGACAGATTTGTGTTTGAAAAAGTCTCTTTAAGTATGGATTTTAATCAGATGGCTACGGGCACATTTTCTCTCAGGATGCAAAGATTTAAACAACACCTCCTTCAATCTTTCCCCTTGTTCCTCTACTTGATTTCCTTCAGAACTGTGACTTTAAAAAAACTCACATTTATTTCCCATGTTTGTGATTACTCAGTATGTTTCAGGACATCTGTTATATTTCTCACTTCCCCGACCCAGAATAATTCCTGCTTGGCGTGCTACATTTGGGTACAGCTAATTGCCATAAGAAAAAGTCCTTGGACAAAGTTGAGTTGCTTTTATTAAAAAGGAAATTCAACATGCAATATTAATGTAAATGATACAGTATTGCACGGCTGCCATAATAATAAGAGTATAACCTGTAACATAAGCAGGCAATCTGTGTACATAAAGTAAACCTAACCCTTTCTTTTGTTTGTACAGCGTTCATAATGCCATTAGACATTAAAGCTATAGTTCAGGTGTTTTAAAGTGGGCTGTATGAGGTGCTTATCAATAGTCAGTGTATTTACAACATTAGATAGCAGTCAGCATCCTCCAGTCTGGAGAGGCAAACAGGACTACCAGTTTGCCTGCTTTACAAGAGGACGGCAGTAAAAAAGATTTAATCCACCTTAAATAATTGATATCATTCTCGGTGTACACTGTATTTACAATATTTTTAGCACATTACATTGCTGTCATCCATTTCCTTTGGCACAACATTTTCAAAGTTGCAGAACTTCTATATTCCTAAGCATAGGTACATCTGTGCCACAGATCAATTTTAAAGGTAAGAACGGTGCAAGATCAGACTGAAAGAATAACATATTTTCTTAAGGTTTCAAAGAGGGTGTTACATTTGCTTTTCCAACAAAAACAAAACAAAACATAAACATAAACTTATCCTCATCCTAATATAGTTTCCATCATGTTTTGGTGGGGGGTATTGGCCTTAGATAGCTGTGGCTAGCAGCACCGACAAAAAATATTAACATCTTGTGTGCAATATTGTATCACACCACAAATTCTAATGATCATTTCTCTGAAGAAAATTATGCAAAATTTCAGCCAAATAAGTCATATAAACTTTTACTAGGAGCACTGCTCTACCCAACCACCAGGTTACATAGCACACAAGACAACTTAACAAATTATCCAGTAAAGAAACGCTCCAGTTTCCACAGAACTCTCCACTCCCTCTGTGGGCCTTTTCAGCCTCTATCTGCTTAAGTTCTTCCTTATACCTCCTCATAAGGTATCCTTCAACAGTGCAGTGAGCAGTGAAGGACAATTCTTTGTTACTGTCATAATCAATCATTCTCATTATTTTAACACAGATTATATTTTGACAGGAATTTCACATTTATCTGGAACATTGAGATCTTCCAGTACAGAAGTACTGACAGCAATAAATTGCAACAGATACTGGAATAGTCAAACCAATAGAAAGAAATGTAGCGATTTGTAGTGAAATACTTATGCTTACTCAACATAATGAGTGAAAATACCCCAGAATTGCATACTTCTACCATAAAAGGCTCCTTGAGACAATGTCTCAAATCTCTTATATCAGTGGAGCCTGGCTGTAGGGTGAGTTATTGATACAAGATGTTACAGTAGTATTCCCAGCAGACGCAGAATGGCAAATGCTGCAGGCTGCAGTTCTCAACTTCATAACTGTTCAATAAAACAACAAATCAAATGCAACAAAACACTTTTTGCAAACAACTGCTGTTACCTCAAATTATTAAAATTTCAACTATACAAGTGTTATCCTTTAAGAGACTTTGCAAAGGTCTAGATGTAGTGTGTGAATGCAGTATGGTATCTTACAGCTTTGGCAATGAGTCAGATCAGAGTCTGAATCCTGTGGAAACTGGGGGGATGAGACAGTTTTGATATTTTCTTCCTTTTTTGAAAAAAAAAACCCCTCTACCTACAAGCACTTACTGTTTATCATTGGATACAATCTATAAAAAACATTTTCGACAGTAAAATTCACCATGTTGATAGATAGACTGTTTTTCACTTGAATAAAATGAAAACATACCCATAACTCTGCTGCTGAAGGATTTATTTTTGGAACAACTAAAGGTGAAAAGCAGAGCTATGATAGCCATTCTACACCGCACCAATAAAATCCATAATAGCTTACATAATTGCAAAATTCTCTCCTTTGTTCACCTAATAGGTAAAAGCACAATAGTACATCCTTTGTGCCAAGAACATTTGTTGCCACTGGTCCTGCCTGACCACAGGAGCAAGAAATTGGCAGCTGGACTGAACTTGCAGTCTGCCAGAAGCATGTATTCATGCCAAGCCATAATGTGATCAAAATTTGCCTTCGCTTGTTTTGCCACACCTACTTTGCAGAGCCACACTATAATTCATTTGTTTCCACTCCTCTTGGCATTGCCAGAATTTTATTATGCCAAGAAAAAAAAAATTGCTGCATTACAACCGAAACCACAAACAAATTATTAGCTGTTTTCCATTTCTGTGTAGAGCAAAGGATAGTATAATGTAGTAAATCAGCATTAAACAGCAAAGATACACTGCCATTTCCTTACTCTGATGTGTTTATTGTCCCATATGCTACCTTGGAAGTCTTTCATTGTTGCTAAAATTAACTGTCCTCACCAAAAAAGTTGCAATAACCAGTTAGGTTTTTGGTTTAAATGTATTTTATTCTGATACAGCATGTCCTGGTTCTACATTTTAACAATGACAAAAACATTTAATATTGTGTTAAAAGTTTTCATTTGAGCTTTAATAACTAAAAGCTCATGTTAAGGACTTCATCTTCTGGCAAAAAATGGCCCAATAATTTCTTCGAACTGAGAAACAGAAATTAAACTGCTCATGATGCATGGTTGGCCATGTCTGTGCTGAAGTCTGCTGCTGTGAAAAAAGGGCACATGATGGTGTATAAAACTAAAGAACAGGAAGCAGTAAAACACTTGTGAAACAGTTGTTCTGTCTGTTTTACAAGTGTGTCCTAACACATATTTAAAACGGTGCTCTGAAACATAACACTAGCAGTTTATTTTTATTGAGGCCATATTGTGAGGACATAAAAGACAAGACAAAAAGATGCCAGGGTCTCACATCTCTCCTGCCTTTAATTATGCTCTTCAAACATAAAGATTTCCATAACTTTTTTTGTTATCTTTAATTTGCGTTAAATGAGATTCCGTTTCTTCTTAGTATGCGATAAAACTGAAGTGGCTGCTTTTTTGTCCTTATTTCTTCTGAAACTCATCCAGGATGCTGACCTGACCCTCTACTACACATTGTAAGTCTGCTAAAAAAAACACTTCTACAGGCACTTCAGGAATTCTTTAAAAATTCAACAACTTTAAAGTTCATTTTGATTTTATTGCCATATTAGCCGGGGTCTGTGACTGTGAATCATCAAAAATGTGCAGTTTGGTTTAACATAGTTGACAGACTGACTAGAAATGATCAAATTGATTAAATTGACTGAGTCCTGTGGACCCCTCAACAGCCTCCAATTAAATATTGCACAGAGTGTTAATACTCCTAACATATAAATCACAGCAGGACCTTGCAGGAGCATATAAATAATATGCTGAACCTCTGCAAGCCTGCATGTACCAAAATGGTTCCACACTACTGATGTGCGATTGCAAGATTAACAGAAAACTGACTGTCTTTCACAGAGACTGCTTTTGTAAAAACTGTGTCTTCATAGTTCAGTGTACCAGTCTTTCTTCAACTTTAAGACCTTTCAAATTTTTGTATTGATTTCTCTCGATTCTGTTTTGAATATTTTTATTTCTGCAGTTTTTACATAGCCAGAGTCCCCCCACACAAAAAACATGACCATTATGTAATTTGTTTTGTCTGGGCTCCTTAGTTTTTTATCCTTTAGTCTATTCAACTATCTTAGTTTATTTCACAAGTCTTCAGTTGATATTTGATTGACAAGCAGTTGGCGCTTTGGTGCTCAATCATGTCAGTGTTTATCATAACAGTTTTTACTTGACCTATGTACAGCATCAGCGAAAAGATTCAACACAGCTTCTAACTTAATTTTTTTTCCTTTTTTTATTGTTTTCTACATTGTTGATCAATAATGAGGACGTCAAATCTATGCAATAGCATGTTAAATTGTGTGGTAACCCATGAATTGTAAACAAAGTAACACCCCCCACTTCATACTTTAATGTAGAAACAGACAATGTAGATATATCATCCATTCACCTGCATCACACAAAGACACGGCAACTGAAACCAAAAAACTCAAACCTGGTCACATCAGACCAAAGTTCTGATTTCAACTTGTCTGGTAGCCCACAGTTCTTTTGTTTCTTGGCTCAAGAAACTCTCTTCTCCATGTTAACCTCCCTCAGGAGTGGTGTCTTTGCAGCAATTCAAGCATGAAGGCCTGATGTACACAGTCTCCTCTTAACAGCTGATGTTGAGATGTGTCTGCTACATGAACTTTGTGAAGCATTTATGTGGGCTCTCATCTGAGGTGGCGTTAATTGGCGATTTCTGAGGACAGTCACTGTTGTGGACTTATCCTCTGCAGCAGAGGTTAGTTCTCCCTTTCCTGAGGATCTCCTCGTGAAAACAGTTTCATCTTAGTATTTTTTGTTTTCCACATATTTTCATGTGTTTATTTTTAGCTTTGATGTCTTTGGTATTAATCTACAATGTAGTAAATAATAAAGATAAAGAAAAATTACTGACTGAGAAGTCTGCACACGGAGTTGTCTGGTACACTTAGTATAAAACAGTACAGACATGCAGAGCTATAAAAAGCAAAGTCATTTTTCACTTGCTAATTAGTTTGATCTAATTGGTTTCTTTCATCAAGCTTTCTAAAACTTTGAACATGATTCAGAGGTTTTCTCTCTCTTGAGTTTTAAATGGGTAAACAATACCTAAAAATGTTCCTCTAATGATACTTGTCCACTTTGCATCTACTGGACTTTCTGCCTAGACAGTAGAGACAAGCATCGACTGTTATTGGCATCTTCATGACTCATATATTAAGTCTGTTGAACCTGTTGCAGTGAGGCAACTCAAAATGTTACAGATGATATTTATCTATAGAGACACCTGGCATGATGTAATTGTAATCATATCTGTACTTGTTAGAGGTCTTTTCTGCCAGATAAAGACACCTGTGTGGATATGCAGAGCTTTTGTGTATGATGAGCTTTTCCAACTTTGCCTGATTGTAATGGCTACACTTTTACTTCACCATAGACTTCTGTCACTGAAGACATTTAGACTTTTTTGTGGGGAAGGTAGAGGTGTTATTATTTAAATTAAAGATGGCTCTATTATATTCTAGCGGAAGCCAACAGTGAGACCGCATACATAGCCGGATTAACTTCTACCCCTGCCATGGCTATTGACATGCACTTTAGTACTTGAAAGAAGGGCACAGACAGCTGCTTACACCACAGAAACATAGTAGTTCTGCTAATACCACATCCTAGATTCTGACAAGAAGACTCACTCCACATGTGCAGTATTATTCTGCAGCTTGTGGTAGTGTAGGGCTGTATAATTAGTCAAAAAAAACAGCACGCATAAAAAACAACAGGGGAGCGTTTTTGTTCTGTGCGTTCAGATGTGATGAACAACCCTGCACAACTGCAACTGCACAACACTCACACTGGACAGTAGCTGTAAGCAAAGTATAAATAATGTACATGCTATCTATACTTGTTGAACATCAAGTGTTTTGGGATGTGCACTCCTTTCTCATATTAATACAACAGAGCAGAGCTTCAGCCTTGCTTAACCTGTCAGTAATGAGGCAAAATCATATTTATGTTGGGTTTCTGAAATCTTTAAACACTGCTCACAGTAAGCTGTATAGTGTTTGATATAGGAAACATGGATTGAATGATTTAAAAAATAATGGCAGATTCCTGCTGGCTTTCATAGTAGACATAATAAGAGACTATTTCACTCCTGCTATGCCCAGTGATTGTAATTTATTGGAAGTACACTGAACTACATAATCATGCTGCCAATTTTAGAGGAGAAGAATACTGTTTGTTGTGGCTTATTGTCATAATTTTTAACCACTTTTCAGTTGATAATTGTAGAATAAGAAAAAAAGTAGAAGACATAATAAACACCAGCGTCAAAATCATATGCGTGCATAAAGACAAGAAAATCTGGTGTCCGTCTAGGTTTACTGAGCCATATTGTGCCTGTTTGTATGTAGTCTTTTTCTCCTTTAAAGAAACTGAAAGTGGTTGAGTCTGCACTTTTGTCTCTTAAATCAGTTTAGTCAGGAAGCTGCAGGATGTTGTACTGTTTTTACCAGGTTTTACTGAGTAAGCTTCAGAAATAAACAGTTGGAGCACTGAGGAGCGAGAAACTATTCACAGAGTGACATGTGTTATGCACAAATGCATCGGTCACTGAAAGGAAAAACAAGTTGGTATGCTAGACATGTCAGGTTGTAATAATGTCAATGCAATATGGTATAAAGCTATTAGGTAACATGCTTTTATTTGACCCTCCCTTCTCCACTGAAGTTGGTCAATCTCATTCCCCAACATGTATCAAGCATGTGTCACTCATACTGATGTGTCTACTACACAGAATAATGCCAACTTAGAGGTAAAAACTCTCCCTTAATCTAACAGAAACACTGAAGAGGCAGACAGTTACAATAGGAAAGCTACACTCAAAAACACTGCTGATGTTTAATTTGGCCAATGTGCTCTATTTTCCCACAGATACATCAACCATAATTTAAAAAAGGAGTACAATAAGTATAAAATCACCTTATGAAGACAGTGCCTGTTGTACATATGTGGATGGCAGTGGAATATGATGAGAGAGCTTAATTTTCCACATTTTCTAATCATGTTATTTACCAATCTAATGTACAAAAGCTCATCACACAAACATTTAAAGCTAAAACAACTTGCTGACAGGCACACATAGTTCGAGAATAAAGCAGATATATTGTCAACAACAAAAAATAAGCTCAAACAACAATCCATAACCCAGAAAAACCAAACACAATCCACAACGTGGCCTTGCTCGACAATCATCGACCACAACTATAACCCTGATCAACAAACCAAACCAAGCTGCAACAACTGTCTGACACTCATAAAGGCACTGTACTGTGAATAAAGCAGACAATAAAAACAACATTTTTCACGGCTGATATTGCAAGATATTATTTTAAAAGACTTACTTTGTCTTCAGACTTCTCCATAGATATCGCCAAAGGGAGTCAGGACGATCTGAGTGGGCTTCTCTTCATCTCACTGTATAACAAGCACACCTTTCTTCAGTGTCTCGTCATATAAATTGTCCATTATGTGGCGTGCAGCTGGGAGGCATTAGTGTTGTCTTCTCGTATTCTCCATGGTGTCTGGATATAAAAGTGTGGCATTTACCTGACAATCCAGTTCATTGTACTATTGGGATAAATAAGCCTTGCAAATGTTACTCAAACAATGGGAAAATCTCTCTTGTCCTCTTTCACATTTAGCTGGTCCAAACTTCTGTACCTCCAAAGTCAATGTCGGGGCTCGAGACTTAGCTGTTTATGCTAATATCCTCATCAGGTGTTTAGCAGGTGTTCAGTTCTGTTTTGACTTGTTGCTTCCTGTGTCCTTTAAACAGAGAAAACATAAATATATTTGTTTGTTTGTTTCCATTGGGTCGCTGCTGGCCACTACAGTCTCCCTTTCGCACATATAACAAGCTTATTTATCTGTTTGATAGCTTAACTTACTTGCTCATTGCTAATTAACGTTAGCAGTTAGCTAAACTCATAGAGCCTGCAAAGACCAACAAAAGTGCTCAAAACTCCAGCAGAGTGTTTCTCAACACCTACCCTTTATTAGGAAGACCTTTAAAGACACCATAAAGAGGCCACCGTCGAGTTGGTATAAAAATATTTACTCTATACATTTAGCTACTTTTGCCAAAAAAATATGGCAGTTGCAGTAATAAATCTTAAGATATAGCCTACTATCTGTTACCATCTAAGATAAAAATGTTATATTGCGTTTACTTTTCCATAAATCTAATCCAATTAATATCCATTTTATGTCTAGTAATTTAATTATTTTAATTATTTTTTTGTAATTATTCCTAATATTTTTTACTTTCAAACTTACAACATAAGTGAAATGACACGAGAGTCGTAGCTACTTAAGAAACATGAAATACATTGAATAATGTTCGTTTTATAAGTGTAGAAGCCCCAGAACAGCACTGTTTAATGACTGTTTTTTGCTATTCATTCTTCAGAGGTGGCATTATGTATTTTCAAGTAAACAAATACAAGCAATGTGAGTTTATTGTAATGATCAATAAACACTGATTACATGAGAGAAACAAACAAAATTCAATTGCAAAATGCACTAAAATGACACAGTCATTCGATTTACATTAATTAAAAACCATTGCCTTTTATCACTAATTTTTTTTTTGTGGCTGTATTGCATTTACCTGCGTTGGCTTGGGTCTCCTGATATAACTTTGTTTTTTTTTTTTACTTTCACATTGTCATGTTACATTGGGACACTTGAGCAGATGTCATTGTCAGTGTTATGAGTTACACCTGGGCTCTCCTACCTTGACAAGTCAAAAATGATAAGCAGTAATCCAAGCTAGATTTAAAGACAAAATGGTCTTTAATAATATTTTTA
The DNA here is from genome assembly GCA_029814765.1 of Acanthurus leucopareius. NCBI lineage: Eukaryota > Metazoa > Chordata > Actinopteri > Acanthuriformes > Acanthuridae > Acanthurus > Acanthurus leucopareius. The sequence continues at coordinate 3,058,019 of JAQMCX010000025.1, forward strand.
TTTGGAAAAGAATTAGTATTGATAAATGTTTGTTCATTTTACATGTTTCAGTTGAAACAACCTTACTGACATCAGTTAGTGTGATATATTTGGATGATGGTTCCATCATACAGTCTCTTGTCTCAACAAATAGGATGTAACTATTGGATAGATGAGACATCAAAGTGAAAACAGACTCGAGTACTCGAGTAATGTATCATCACAATAATTAGAGTAGTGATGACGCATCTTAACAAGGTTATGGAAAAAAAAATTGTCAAATTAATGCAGTAAAAAGGATTATTATTAAACACAAACTCTCTTATAACATGGTAAGAGCAATTCTTTGCAAGACAAGTGAGTGGCTGATGGTACCTGAGCTGATACACAGTAAGCTATGGTTTGTGTGATTAGCTTGGAGTCCAGATAAATTAGCTGTTGTGCTCCGCCAACATTCCTGCAAATGAAACGTGTCCAATCTATAATGGAAAGTTAAAAGGATGAAAAATTAATGTCTGAATAAATCACTGAGTCCAAACGGCGCTCATTGTGAGACATGACTCTTTGAGTAACTGGCTGGCAAGATCTACACATTCCTTCTCATGTGTACTTTTTCATTGTAACACGTTGGCCAGTGTGGTGCAACAGCATAATTAGACACAGAGAGCAGGAGTTATGCCATCGGATTTTTTACTTATGCAATTATGCATTTTTCCCTACATTTATATTAATGATGCATGGGCCATTTTTAGCAGTCATTTTGAGGATTTGTTATAATTAACATTCTTTAAAAAAAACAATGGTTATCTACAATTATATTTGTGTTCCCTCTATTACCATCCGTTTGTACGGCCATATAACAGACACACATTAAACCATTTTGATGTCAAATTACAGGGTATGTGATACGTTAATGCGCAAAGCCTCCGCAACGAAACATAATCATCTGTCCACGGTATATCCCTGTATTATTTGCAGGCTGTTTGTTAATGACTTCATAGGCTAAAACCTAGGATATGGTCTGATGTGTGTCATTTACACCACAATCCCATCAATCAATGTTGTATCTGTTGGCTTAGTTGTAGCATGCCTAAACACCCCTATTATTCCATCAACAACCTGTCAGTGCAGAGGAGAGTGAAAAACAGAGGCAGCAAGGGATTATACAGGAAGAACACAAGCAGCTCCAAATTACAGTACTGGTGTTTTTCCTGTGGCAAAGGCCTCATATAAGTTTAAGATGCCAGAAAAGAATGGGGGTGCACTCAGATTTGAAATAGGAGGGAATTGAAATATTGTTTTGTCAACGGCCAACATGCTTCCAGGGGAGGAAACATCAAACGTAAGCATGTCACCATGTGACAATGTACCTCCTGGAGGGTAACTCAGGAAATCATTACTTGGTTTTGACAAGAAGTGCCCTGTTTTTTAAGGTGTGACTCAAAATAGGCAAGAATGTTCTTATTTACGTTCAAGGTTGAAATGCAGCTGGATTCATTTACTGACCAAAAATAACTCATGTATGCAGCGTTTCGTCTGTCACAGAAATGTATTCCTCTTCTCTGGGCAGATAAGAGGAATCGAGTGTGGCTGCATGCATCTTGCAAGAATTTGAAATCAGTTTGACATGCCCTCCCCTGAATTAATGGCCTAGATACATACTGCATTTCATGGTAGTTCAGTTCAAAATCTATATCTACATACGGCAGCCCAAAGAATAGACTTAAAAAGAGACTTAGTGGCTGTGCACTCTTTCAGTCTTAAAGCAGCCAAGTCCGTGTCAAGTCAAGCCCTTTTAAAGCATTTGTTAGATTATAACTGGCAGATTATTTGAGAAAGTAATTGTCCCCAGGTGTTATAAACATTCCAAGCTTATTCTCCACCCCCGTGATGCTCAACTGTAGAGATTAGGCTCAGAGGAAAATCTCTTCCCTCAATGGAGGAAGGGGAAAAAGGGGTCCAAACAGGCACAAACACTTTAAGTATGTGTAGCCAATCAGCTTTCTCCTTTGCTTGAGCATGCTGTCCCTCTGGGCCCAATGATCCAGGCAGAGAAAAGTCCTCTTTTTCCCCCCCAGGACTCGTAATACCTGCATGATGAGTGCCACAGTGCAGCCGGCTGCAGCACTCTCTCTCAATCCCACCACTTGAACACGCCACACACAGAGAACAGACGGGCCTGAGCCGTCGGTGTGAAACACACTGAAGCTCTTTACAGCCACCTGCTGTGCTTAATGTAATACAGCATTTAGCTCTGATTGAAACACTTGAATACATCAAAATTAATCTCTACGCACTGCTTTGCCTAAATAAATAAATTAATAGTTAACATGTACATAATTTATTTTTAAGTCTAAATTTAATTGGGAACACTTAATTTTACATGTTAAAAATTTCCTTATAAGATCTTTGAAAATTTCCTGGAGTGAGTAAGATAGTAAGGACACAAAAAAGAGAGTTTGGGTGGTTGTATTGAGTGTGTCCACAGTCCACACAGGATCTACAAGAACAACCTGCTCTATTCAAACACAGCCCAATATTCATTCATTATTAATCCATAGCTAGTCTCATATGTTGAACTGCATGCTGGTCTGTAAACAAATTTCACATTTCTTTCTTTTTTTTTTTAAGCTGACCTGCTGCATTCTGACCCTTTATTTCCTGTTAAGGATGCCGACACTGACACATATTAGGCCATGGACCCCTGTTGGATGAGATCTTGTTCCATTGCTGGTTCCATTGCTGAAGAGATTTTCATTTTGGATAATTTACTACAGAAAGTGCATGTAACCCATGAACAAAATACAACAGTCTGTTGTTGTGTTACCTATAAATAAGCATAGTAAACATAAATTATTCCCCTTTTTTGCTGGGGACTCCCTTAAACTCCCTCAAGGACCCCTTGGAGTCCCCAAGCCCAAGTTTGAGACCACTTCCTAACAGTGGTTGTTGTAATACAGTTTATCAACAGTCCATCCATCCATCAGCTACTGCAGTCCATGCTTTGGGCCTGTAGCTGATCCTCGCTGATGTTGGTTGGGTGGTGGGGTTCACCCTCGATTGGTTTCCAGCTCAACAAACGGATGACACATAGAGCCAACCATTCACATTCACCACTCTGTGCAATTTAGAGTTGCAATTAAGATAACCTGCATATATTTGGACTGTGAGAAGAAGCTGAAGAAGCTACAGGAACCCCACAAAGATGCAGAGAAAAACAGGCACACTCCACCCACAATGGCTGGGCTCAAACCTATAAGTTTCTTTCTGTGAGGCACTAAGCCAACCACATTAGAGTATATCTTATGCTGAATTACAGATGCATATCTGCATATTTTTAGCTTTATCTGAGAAACAATGGGACTTGTATTAAAAATCTTATGTGGTCCAGACACAAAATATTGTTATATTTCAATTACCAGATTGCAGAGCGTTGTTTTGTGCTTGAAATGCAACATATCAACCTTGAACTGTCAACGGGCTGAAATAGCTTGAGGAGAGGGTTCATACACCACACACACAGTATGAATGACAGATTAATTGTCTTTCAATGCGGTAAATCATGTTTATGATTTACTTCTTACCATGATTGAAGAACGTATATAAAGGTCAAAGGTCCAGGCTTTGAATGCAGACTTCACACCACCTTGGTGCTGCTATTTAAATCACAGCAGCTTCATTAGTGGATGAGTGCTTGTCATGGATGATTTGCATCCTGCATATCAAACAGGAGAAAACAGCATTGCAGTGGTCCAGAGGATGATCTGGGACTATTCTCCACACTTCCCTTCAAACACTGGAATATGTGCCTTTTGTGATTATAACTAAATACACACAACAATTAGAATTTGGATTTCTCTCGTGTGTTTTTATAATGAAAAATGCTGTTCAAATACAGCATTAAATGACTCTACCACTAAGAAAACTTTGCAATTAATCCTTGAATAAATTCTAGATCGTTAAATGACTGAATATCTATCTAGCATGAAATGCTTTTTATTCTTTGTCATTATAATTTTGTGACTTATTGATTTACTCATACATTTAAATATGTAGAAGTTTTTTGTCAGTGCTTTGCCAAGCTTGTCCTGTTAAAATGTTTCAGGTGGAGATTTTTTATCAAAGTGCACATATTTGTCTTTGGTAGAGAATGAAATGCACACATTAATTCATCCATGTCTATCTATCTATCTATCTATCTATCTATCTATCTATCTATCTATCTATCTATCTATCTATCTATCTATC